>CAXHJY010000931.1:7500-62500 GCA_964016885.1 Eledone cirrhosa
GTATACTGGTAGTGAGGTGGTATAGCTACTGGTATACTGGTAGTGAGGTGGTATAGCTACTGGTATACTGGTAGTGAGGTGGTATAGCTACTGGTATACTGGTAGTGAGGTGGTATAGCTACTGGTATACTGGTAGTGAGGTGGTATAGCTACTGGTATACTGGTAGTGAGGTGGTATAGCTACTGGTATACTGGTAGTGAGGTGGTATAGCTACTGGTATACTGGTAGTGAGGTGGTATAGCTACTGGTATACTGGTAGTGAGGTGGTATAGCTACTGGTATACTGGTAGTGAGGTGGTATAGCTACTGGTATACTGGTAGTGAGGTGGTATAGCTACTGGTATACTGGTAGTGAGGTGGTATAGCTACTGGTATACTGGTAGTGAGGTGGTATAGCTACTGGTATACTGGTAGTGAGGTGGTATAGCTACTGGTATACTGGTAGTGGGGTGGTATAGCTACTGGTATACTGGTAGTGGGGTGGTATAGCTACTGGTATACTGGTAGTGGGGTGGTATAGCTACTGGTATACTGGTAGTGAGGTGGTATAGCTACTGGTATACTGGTAGTAATATTGAGGTGGTATAGCTACTGGTATACTAGTAGTAATAGTGAGGTGGTATAGCTACTGGTATACTGGTAGTAATAGTGAGGTGGTATAGCTACTGGTATACTGGTAGTGAGGTGGTATAGCTACTGGTAGTGAGGTGGTATAGCTATTGGTATACTAGTAGTAATAGTGAGGTGGTATAGCTACTGGTAGTAATAGTGAGATGGTATAGCTACTGGTATACTGGTAGTGAGATGGTATAGCTATTGGTATGCTAGTAGTGAGATGGTATAGCTATTGGTATACTGGTAGTAATAGTGAGATGGTATAGCTATTGGTATACTAGTAGTGAGATGGTATAGCTATTGGTATACTAGTAGTGAGATGGTATAGCTATTGGTATACTAGTAGTGATGGTAAAATGGTAAGATATTAGCCAATGGTAACGTTGACGCTACCATTGGCTCAGTGGTTAACAGGTTCGCTTTGTGTGGTATTTTAGCCAATGTCCATTCCATAGCCTCGGGTCAACTCAAGACTTATCAGTGAAATTTAGTAAACAGGAACTATGTAGAAGCCCAAAAGATGAATTGCACTTGTAGTTCAAAGGTCTATAGCCTTGTCACATATTGTGTCACGTTGATGCATGTGTCTGTGAAATATTCAGCTACTTAAACGTTTATTCAAAATGTGGCGTTCATTTCACCGAAAAACTGGACACTCAAAGTCGAAATTTGACGGAGGATCCTTCATAAGAAAGGCAATGCTTCTAGTGTATAAACAGACCTGCCAACTTCTACAAACTCAAACGGAGAGTACCGTGAAAAAAAAGTGCCTCAAAACGGGGAGAAATTAGGCAAAATAGGGAGATTTTACAAAATGAAAGGTAAGCTATAGCCATTTTCACAAGAGAAGACATCTCTCACCCACCCCAAAGTGGGTGAGAGATGTCCCTGTCGGACGGACAGAGTTGACAGGTCTCCCTGTCGGACGGACAGTTGACAGGTCTGTAGATATTGGCTATGTTACTTCCCAATTATCAATGAGGTGTCATGGTGGATAAGGTTTCGATTTCTCGCTCCAGCTAGTTATAAATTCTACTCCCTGAATACAACACTACATTCTTAGTTGGAAACATAGACATACAATTGTGACTCTCTCACTCGTATTAATCCTTATACACACACATACACACACATACACCCAGCACACACACACATACACCCAGCACGCACGCATACACCCAGCACGCACGCATACACCCAGCACGCACACATACACCCAACACACACACATACACCCAACACACACACTACCCTACCTCCCCTACCCACTACAGCCCCACATACATACACCCCACACACATACACTCCCCACACACACACATACCCCCCCACACACATACATACACCCAGCACCGCCACCCCCACACACACTGGGACACATGAGAGGCTGGAGCTGGGGTAGACCTGTGTTAATATTGAACTGAAGGTTTCTAATATTGGTTTCTTATCCTTGCAGCAGTAACATCTGCTGTTGTAGTGGCCCCATGGCAGTAGTTACCCCCAACCCCATCCCACACCAGTAGCCACCCCATCCCACACCAGTAGCCACCCCATCCCACACCAGTAGCCACCCCACCCCACACCAGTAGCTACCCCACCCCACAACAGTAGCCACCCCACCCCACACCACACCAGTAGATACCCCACCCCGTCCCACACCAGTAGCCACCTCACCCAACCCCACAACAGTAGCCACTGAGCTTTTAATGAAGGGACAATGCCCCGTTCGCAGTCCATCGCCCCCACCGCCTCAGCTTTTAGTGTAGGAATGTTAGAAATAAAACCTTTAATATAGATTCGTAATTCCTGATAGTATTGTAGTGGCGCCGTAAAGAGCCTTAAGCCTAGCGCAGTCGTTCCCCTCTCCGGGTCGGAAAACAGCTATTCTTTCAGAGAAATACAGTAATAAAGAGGAAGTGAGAAAGATATATTGTGGAAGAATCGACCTATTACTAGAAGGGTACATTTTTCTATCGACCTCGAAATGATGAAAATGCGAAGTTGACCTCAGCAGTATTTGAACTCAGAAAACTGGAACAAATTATTTCTACTTTTGGCATAAGGCCAGCAATTATCCCAGTGTATTACTGGTACTTTATTTTATCGACCCCGTAAGGATGAAAGGCAAAGTTAGCCTCGACGGGATTTGAACAAATAATATAAAACATTCAGTCCGACGTTCTGACTATTGGCCGCCTCTGATAAGTAAATTTGCTAAATAAATAGTTATTGATAATTACGTAACTGTGGGCGAAGGCAGTATTTTAAGTAAACCTTAATACAGGTTTTTCCATTTATTTTTTTTTATATAATTTACAAACTGTTGTTTTGCACTGTTATCTGACGTTGCCTGGTAAACTTCAATAATTTACCTTACAGGTAGTTTTCATAAAATTCATTACATAGTTTACTCAGCTGAAAATGAGTACAGTAATAACTGGGGGATTAACTCTGCGATGAACTGGCGACCTGACCAAGGATGGATGAGTCTCGTATTCTCAATGACTTCACGACACGAAAACCGGGTGAACTTTCAATATATCTAGAAAGAGAGAAGGGTGGAGAGAAAGAGGATATGGGGGGGGGGGAATGGATAGATGTAGAGGGAGATGGTCAAAGATGATGGGGGAAAGATGGATATAGGATTGGGCACGTACTCCTCAAGGGTGCACCACCAAAAATTAAAAAATGTGAGTGATGTGTTTTACATGAAAAGTGCTCAACATGAAATTGGTTTCTTTGGAACATACATATGTCAGATTGAAGTGTCAACATAACCACATATTCATTTATTTCTATATAAAGCTAGTGCATTGGCAAAGTTGATAGAGCGTCGGACAAATGCTTAATTTTACGTTCTGAGTTCAAATCTCATCGAGGTCCACTTTACCTGTCATCCTCCCCAGTTTGATAAAATACCAATCAAGAAGTGAGATCGATATATCAACACCCCCTGCCCTGATATTGCTGGTCTTATGCCTAAATTAGAAATCATTGTAATTTCTAGGTAATATTAACTACCCAAGTCCTATGTGTATCTATGGGTGTATATTATGTAAGTATATCTACGGATGTATATTATGTATAATATGTCTATGGGTACATACTATGTGTATATATATATATATATATATATATATATATATGTCTATGGGTGATTATTATGTATGTCTATGGATACATACTAAGTATATCTGTCTATAGATGCATAGTATGTGTGTCAAGGCTTTGCTTTTTGAATCACTAGTTTCTAGAACTAGAGAAAACATATCAATATGTTGATGTTAACTTCGTCTCTTACTCAACACCTCCAGTCTTTACTTTCCCGTTTTCTTTTTCTTTCATGTTTCTCTCTCTTACAAAGTCTCTACAAGTCTTTTATGTTATGAGTTCTTCAAATGTTTTGTAAAGTGTGATTTGAGAAACACTACGGTTACTCATCCTCCTAACAGGCTCAGGGAAGCCACGTTGCCACTGCTGAACCTCCTAATAGGCTCAGTCAGACCACGTGATAACAGCTGACCCGCCTAACAGGCTGTCAGACCACGTGACAACTGCTGATCCACCTAGCAGACTCAGTCAATCCACGTGTCAACTGCTGAACCTCCTAACAGGCTCAATCAGATCACGTGTCAACTGTCTTCGGTTACTCCTAATAGGTTCAGTCAGACCACGTTTCAACAGCTGACCCCCCCCCCCCCCGAAAAGGCTCAGTCAGACCACGTGTCGACTCCATCATTGACACCAGCCAATCATGTTTGCTTCTAAGTTATAAGATTCATGGATTGAAATCCATCAACTCTAAAAAATGACAGGAATGTCATGGCGTCTTTTATCTTTTCTTTTCTTTTGTGAATGCGAAGTGGTTGAGTATAAAACAGAGGCGGGGGGATTGGAGTAGTAGGGTGTGAGGTCGTGGTAGTAGTGGTGCAGAGTGGAGTAATAGCTTGTGAGGTGATAGTGGAGTAATAGGTTGTGAGGTGGTGGTGGTGATTGGAGTAATAAGTTGTGAAGTGGTGGTGGTGGAGTAATAGGTTGTGACGTGGTGGAGTAATAGGTTGTGTGGTGGTGGTGGTGGTGGTGGACTAATAGGTTGTGTGGTGGTGGTGGACTAATAGGTTGTGTGGTGGTGGTGGTGGTGGAGTAATAGGTTGTGTGGTGGTGGTGGTGGACTAATAGGTTGTGTGGTGGTGGTGGAGTAATAGGTTATGAGGTGGTGGTGGTGGTGGTGGAGTAATAGGTTGTGTGGTGGTGGTGGAGTAAGAGGTTGTGTGGTGGTGGTGGTGGAGTAATAGGTTGTGTGGTGGTGGTGGTGGAGTAATAGGTTGTGAGGTGGTGGTGGTGGAGTAATAGGTTGTGTGGTGGTGGTGGTGGAGTAATAGGTTGTGTGGTGGTGGTGGTGGAGTAATAGGTTGTGTGGTGGTGGTGGTGGAGTAATAGGTTGTGAGGTGGTGGTGGTGGAGTAATAGGTTGTGTGGTGGTGGTGGTGGGGTAATATGTTGTGTGGTGGTGGAGTAATAGGTTGTGAGATGGTGGTGGTGGAGTAATAGGTTGTGAGGTGGTGGTGGTGGAGTGATAGGTTGTGGTGGTGGTGGTGGAGTGATAGGTTGTGGTGGTGGTGGCGGAGTAATAGGTTGTGGGGTGGTGGTGCTGGAGTAATACGTTGATGGTGGAGTGAGGTGGTGGTAGTAGTGGTGGAGAGTGGAGTAATAGCTTGTGAGTTGGGGTGACTGGAGTAATAAGTTGTGAAGTGGTGGTGGTAGAGTAATAGCATGTGGGGTGGTGGTGGTGAGTAATATGTTGTGGGGTGGAGTAATAGGTTGTGGGGTGGTGGTGGTGAGTAATAGGTTGTGGGGTGGCGGTGGTGGAGTAATAAGTTGTGAAGTGGCGGTGGTGGAGTAATAGGTTGTGGGGTGGTGGTGGTGTGTAATATGTTGTGGGGTGGTGGTGGTGGAGTAATAGGTTGTGGGGTGGCGGTGGTGGAGTAATAGGTTGTGGGGTGGTGGTGGTGGAGTAATAGGTTGTGGGGTGGCGGTGGTGGAGTAATAGGTTGTGAAGTGGTGGTGGTGGAGTAATAGGTTGTGGGGTGGTGGTGGTGAGTAATATGTTGTGGGGTGGTGGTGGTGGAGTAATAGGTTGTGGGGTGGCGGTGGTGGAGTAATAGGTTGTGGGGTGGTGGTGGTGGAGTAATAGGTTGTGGGGTGGCGGTGGTGGAGTAATAGGTTGTGGGGTGGCGGTGGTGGAGTAATAGGTTGTGGGGTGGCGGTGGTGGAGTAATAGGTTGTGGGGTGACGGTGGTGGAGTAATAGGTTGTGGGGTGGCGGTGGTGGAGTAATAGGTTGTGGGGTGGCGGTGGTGCAGTAATAGGTTGTGGGGTGGCGGTGGTGGAGTAATAGGTTGTGGGGTGACGGTGGTGGAGTAATAGGTTGTGGGGTGGCGGTGGTGGAGTAATAGGTTGTGGGGTGACGGTGGTGGAGTAATAGGTTGTGGGGTGGCGGTGGTGGAGGAATAGGTTGTGGGGTGGCGGTGGTGGTGTAATAGGTTGTGGGGTGGCGGTGGTGGAGTAATAGGTTGTGGGGTGGCGGTGGTGGAGTAATAGGTTGTGGGGTGGTAGTGGTGGAGTAATAGGTTGTGAGGTGGCGGTGGTGGAGTAATAGGTTGTGGGGTGGTGGTGGTGGAGTAATAGGTTGTGGGGTGACGGTGGTGGAGTAATAGGTTGTGGGGTGGCGGTGGTGGTGTAATAGGTTTTGTGGTGGCGGTGGTGGAGTAATAGGTTGTGGGGTGGCGGTGGTGGAGTAATAGGTTGTGGGGTGACGGTGGTGGAGTAATAGGTTGTGGGGTGGCGGTGGTGGTGTAATAGGTTTTGTGGTGGCGGTGGTGGAGTAATAGGTTGTGGGGTGGCGGTGGTGGTGTAATAGGTTGTGGGGTGGTAGTGGTGGAGTAATAGGTTGTGGGGTGGCGGTGGTGGTGTAATAGGTTGTGGGGTGGTAGTGGTGGAGTAATAGGTTGTGGGGTGGCGGTGGTGGTGTAATAGGTTGTGGGGTGGCGGTGGTGGTGTAATAGGTTGTGGGGTGGCGGTGGTAGTGTAATAGGTTGTGGGGTGGCGGTGGTGGAGTAATAGGTTGTGGGGTGGTAGTGGTGGAGTAATGGGTTGTGGGGTGACGGTGGTGGAGTAATAGGTTGTGGGGTGGTGGTGGTGGAGTAATAGGTTGTGGGGTGGCGGTGGTGGTGTAATAGGTTGTGGGGTGGCGGTGGTGGAGTAATAGGTTGTGGGGTGGCGGTGGTGGAGTAATAGGTTGTGGGGTGGCGGTGGTGGAGTAATAGGTTGTGGGGTGGCGGTGGTGGTGTAATAGGTGGTGGGGTGGCGGTGGTGGAGTAATAGGTTGTGGGGTGGCGGTGGTGGTGTAATAGGTTGTGGGGTGGCGGTGGTGGAGTAATAGGTTGTGGGGTGGCGGTGGTGGAGTAATAGGTTGTGGGGTGGCGGTGGTGGAGTAATAGGTTGTGGGGTGGCGGTGGTGGTGTAATAGGTTGTGGGGTGGCGGTGGTGGTGTAATAGGTTGTGGGGTGGTGGTGGTGGTGTAATAGGTTGTGGGGTGGTAGTGGTGGAGTAATAGGTTGTGGGGTGGCGGTGGTGGTGTAATAGGTTGTGGGGTGGCGGTGGTGGTGTAATAGGTTGTGGGGTGGCGGTGGTGGTGTAATAGGTTGTGGGGTGGCGGTGGTGGTGTAATAGGTTGTGGGGTGGCGGTGGTGGTGTAATAGCTTGTGGGGTGGTGGTGGTGGAGTAATAGGTTGTGGGGTGGCGGTGGTGGTGTAATAGGTTGTGGGGTGGCGGTGGTGGTGTAATAGGTTGTGGGGTGGCGGTGGTGGAGTAATAGGTTGTGGGGTGGCGGTGGTGGTGTAATAGGTGGTGGGGTGGCGGTGGTGGAGTAATAGGTTGTGGGGTGGCGGTGGTGGTGTAATAGGTTGTGGGGTGGCGGTGGTGGAGTAATAGGTTGTGGGGTGGCGGTGGTGGTGTAATAGGTTGTGGGGTGGCGGTGGTGGAGTAATAGGTTGTGGGGTGGCGGTGGTGGTGTAATAGGTTGTGGGGTGGCGGTGGTGGTTTAATAGGTTGTGGGGTGGTGGTGGTGGTTTAATAGGTTGTGGGGTGGTGGAGTAATAGGTTGTGTGGTGGTGGTGGTGGTGGTGGACTAATAGGTTGTGTGGTGGTGGTGGACTAATAGGTTGTGTGGTGGTGGTGGTGGTGGAGTAATAGGTTGTGTGGTGGTGGTGGTGGACTAATAGGTTGTGTGGTGGTGGTGGAGTAATAGGTTATGAGGTGGTGGTGGTGGTGGTGGAGTAATAGGTTGTGAGGTGGTGGTGGTGGAGTAATAGGTTGTGTGGTGGTGGTGGTGGAGTAATAGGTTGTGTGGTGGTGGTGGTGGAGTAATAGGTTGTGTGGTGGTGGTGGTGGAGTAATAGGTTGTGTGGTGGTGGTGGTGGAGTAATAGGTTGTGAGGTGGTGGTGGTGGAGTAATAGGTTGTGTGGTGGTGGTGGTGGGGTAATATGTTGTTTGGTGGTGGAGTAATAGGTTGTGAGATGGTGGTGGTGGAGTAATAGGTTGTGAGGTGGTGGTGGTGGAGTGATAGGTTGTGGTGGTGGTGGTGGAGTGATAGGTTGTGGTGGTGGTGGCGGAGTAATAGGTTGTGGGGTGGTGGTGCTGGAGTAATACGTTGATGGTGGAGTGAGGTGGTGGTAGTAGTGGTGGAGAGTGGAGTAATAGCTTGTGAGTTGGGGTGACTGGAGTAATAAGTTGTGAAGTGGTGGTGGTAGAGTAATAGCATGTGGGGTGGTGGTGGTGAGTAATATGTTGTGGGGTGGAGTAATAGGTTGTGGGGTGGTGGTGGTGAGTAATAGGTTGTGGGGTGGCGGTGGTGGAGTAATAAGTTGTGAAGTGGCGGTGGTGGAGTAATAGGTTGTGGGGTGGTGGTGGTGTGTAATATGTTGTGGGGTGGTGGTGGTGGAGTAATAGGTTGTGGGGTGGCGGTGGTGGAGTAATAGGTTGTGGGGTGGTGGTGGTGGAGTAATAGGTTGTGGGGTGGCGGTGGTGGAGTAATAAGTTGTGAAGTGGTGGTGGTGGAGTAATAGGTTGTGGGGTGGTGGTGGTGAGTAATATGTTGTGGGGTGGTGGTGGTGAGTAATATGTTGTGGGGTGGTGGTGGTGGAGTAATAGGTTGTGGGGTGGCGGTGGTGGAGTAATAGGTTGTGGGGTGGTGGTGGTGGAGTAATAGGTTGTGGGGTGGCGGTGGTGGAGTAATAGGTTGTGGGGTGGCGGTGGTGGAGTAATAGGTTGTGGGGTGGCGGTGGTGGAGTAATAGGTTGTGGGGTGGCGGTGGTGGAGTAATAGGTTGTGGGGTGGCGGTGGTGGAGTAATAGGTTGTGGGGTGGCGGTGGTGGAGTAATAGGTTGTGGGGTGACGGTGGTGGAGTAATAGGTTGTGGGGTGGCGGTGGTGGAGGAATAGGTTGTGGGGTGGCGGTGGTGGTGTAATAGGTTGTGGGGTGGCGATGGTGGAGTAATAGGTTGTGGGGTGGCGGTGGTGGAGTAATAGGTTGTGGGGTGGTAGTGGTGGAGTAATAGGTTGTGAGGTGGCGGTGGTGGAGTAATAGGTTGTGGGGTGGTGGTGGTGGAGTAATAGGTTGTGGGGTGACGGTGGTGGAGTAATAGGTTGTGGGGTGGCGGTGGTCGTGTAATAGGTTTTGTGGTGGCGGTGGTGGAGTAATAGGTTGTGGGGTGGCGGTGGTAGTGTAATAGGTTGTGGGGTGGCGGTGGTGGTGTAATAGGTGGTGGGGTGGCGGTGGTGGAGTAATAGGTTGTAGGGTGGCGGTGGTGGTGTAATAGGTTGTGGGGTGGTAGTGGTGGAGTAATAGGTTGTGGGGTGGCGGTGGTGGAGTAATAGGTTGTGAGGTGGTGGTGGTGGTGGAGTAATAGGTTGTGGGGTGGTGGTGGTGGAGTAATAGGTTGTGGGGTGGTGGTGGTGGAGTAATAGGTTGTGGGGTGGCGGTGGTGGTGTAATAGGTTGTGGGGTGGCGGTGGTGGTGTAATAGGTTGTGGGGTGGCGGTGGTGGAGTAATAGGTTGTGGGGTGGCGGTGGTGGAGTAATAGGTTGTGGGGTGGCGGTGGTGGTGTAATAGGTTGTGGGGTGGCGGTGGTGGTGTAATAGGTTGTGGGGTGGCGGTGGTGGAGTAATAGGTTGTGGGGTGGCGGTGGTGGTGTAATAGGTTGTGGGGTGGCGGTGGTGGTGTAATAGGTTGTGGGGTGGCGGTGGTGGTGTAATAGGTTGTGGGGTGGCGGTGGTGGAGTAATAGGTTGTGGGGTGGCGGTGGTGGTGTAATAGGTTGTGGGGTGGCGGTGGTGGTGTAATAGGTTGTGGGGTGGCGGTGGTGGAGTAATAGGTTGTGGGGTGGCGGTGGTGGAGTAATAGGTTGTGGGGTGGCGGTGGTGGTGTAATAGGTTGTGGGGTGGCGGTGGTGGTGTAATAGGTTGTGGGGTGGTAGTGGTGGAGTAATAGGTTGTGGGGTGGCGGTGGTGGTGTAATAGGTTGTGGGGTGGCGGTGGTGGTGTAATAGGTTGTGGGGTGGCGGTGGTGGTGTAATAGGTTGTGGGGTGGCGGTGGTGGAGTAATAGGTTGTGGGGTGGCGGTGGTGGAGTAATAGGTTGTGGGGTGGCGGTGGTGGAGTAATAGGTTGTGGGGTGGCGGTGGTGGTGTAATAGGTGGTGGGGTGGCGGTGGTGGAGTAATAGGTTGTGGGGTGGCGGTGGTGGTGTAATAGGTTGTGGGGTGGCGGTGGTGGAGTAATAGGTTGTGGGGTGGCGGTGGTGGAGTAATAGGTTGTGGGGTGGCGGTGGTGGAGTAATAGGTTGTGGGGTGGCGGTGGTGGTGTAATAGGTTGTGGGGTGGCGGTGGTGGTGTAATAGGTTGTGGGGTGGTGGTGGTGGTGTAATAGGTTGTGGGGTGGTAGTGCTGAAGTAATAGGTTGTGGGGTGGCGGTGGTGGTGTAATAGGTTGTGGGGTGGCGGTGGTGGTGTAATAGGTTGTGGGGTGGCGGTGGTGGTGTAATAGGTTGTGGGGTGGCGGTGGTGGTGTAATAGGTTGTGGGGTGTCGGTGGTGGTGTAATAGGTTGTGGGGTGGTGGTGGTGGAGTAATAGGTTGTGGGGTGGCGGTGGTGGTGTAATAGGTTGTGGGGTGGCGGTGGTGGTGTAATAGGTTGTGGGGTGGCGGTGGTGGAGTAATAGGTTGTGGGGTGGCGGTGGTGGTGTAATAGGTGGTGGGGTGGCGGTGGTGGAGTAATAGGTTGTGGGGTGGCGGTGGTGGTGTAATAGGTTGTGGGGTGGCGGTGGTGGAGTAATAGGTTGTGGGGTGGCGGTGGTGGTGTAATAGGTTGTGGGGTGGCGGTGGTGGAGTAATAGGTTGTGGGGTGGCGGTGGTGGTGTAATAGGTTGTGGGGTGGCGGTGGTGGTGTAATAGGTTGTGGGGTGGTGGTGGTGGTTTAATAGGTTGTGGGGTGGTGGTGGTGGTGGTGGAGTAATAGGTTGTGGGGTGGCGGTGGTGGAGTAATAGGTTGTGGGTGGTAGTGGTGGAGAAATAGGTTGTGGGGTGGCGGTGGTGGTGTAATAGGTTGTGGGGTGGCGGTGGTGGTGTAATAGGTTGTGGGGTGGCGGTGGTGGTATAATAGGTTGTGAGGTGGTGGTGGTGGTGGAGTAATAGGTTGTGGGGTGGCGGTGGTGGAGTAATAGGTTGTGGGGTGGTAGTGGTGGAGTAATAGGTTGTGGGGTGGCGGTGGTGGTGTAATAGGTTGTGGGGTGGCGGTGGTGGTATAATAGGTTGTGGGGTGGCGGTGGTGGTATAATAGGTTGTGAGGTGGTGGTGGTGGTGGAGTAATAGGTTGTGGGGTGGCGGTGGTGGAGTAATAGGTTGTGGGGTGGCAGTGGTGGAGTAATAGGTTGTGGGGTGGTGGTGGTGGAGTAATAGGTTGTGATGGTGGCGGTGGTGGAGTAATAGGTTGTGAGGTGGTGGTGGTGGTGGAGTAATAGGTTGTGGGGTGGTGGTGGTGGAGTAATAGGTTGTGGGGTGGTGGTGGTGGGGGAGTAATAGGTTGTGGGGTGGCGGTGGTGGTGTAATAGGTTGTGGGGTGGCGGTGGTGGTGTAATAGGTTGTGAGGTGGTGGTGGTGGTGGAGTAATAGGTTGTGGGGTGCTGGTGGTGGAGTAATAGGTTGTGGGGTGGCGGTGGTGGAGTAATAGGCTGTGAGGTGGTGGTGGTGTAATAGGCTGTGGGGTGGTGGTGGTGGAGTAATAGGCTATGAGGTGGCGGTGGTGTAATAGGCTGTGAGGTGGTGGTGGGGTAATAGGCTGTGAGGTAGTGGTGGAGTAATAGGTTGTGGGGTGGTGGTGGTGGAGTAATAGGTTGTGGGGTGGCGGTGGTGGAGTAATAGGTTGTGGGGTGGCGGTGGTGGAGTAATAGGTTGTGGGGTGGCGGTGGTGGAGTAATAGGTTGTGGGGTGGCGGTGGTGGTGGAGTAATAGGTTGTGGGGTGGTCGTGGTGGAGTGATAGGTTGTGAGGTGGCGGTGGTGGAGTAATAGGTTGTGGGGTGGCGGTGGTGGAGTAATAGTGTGTGGGGTGGTGGTGGTGGAGTAATGGGTTGTGGGGTGGCGGTGGTGGAGTAATAGGTTGTGGTGTGGTGGTGGAGTAATGGGTTGTGGGGTGGTGGTGGTGGAGTAATAATTTTAATGGTGGTGGTGGTGGGGTTATAGGTTGTGAGGTAGTGGGGGAGGGGTTATAGGTTGTGAGGTCGCGGTGGTGGAGTGATAGGTTGTGGGGTGGTGGTGGTGTCGTAATAATTTGTGAGGTGGTGGTGGTGGAGTAATAGGTTGTGAGGTGGTGGTGGTGGAGTAATAGTTTGAATGGTGGTGGAGTAATAGGTTGTGTGGTGGTGGTGGTGGTGGAGTACTAGGTTGTGAGGTGGTGCTGGTGGAGTGATAAGTTGTGAGGTGGTGGTGGTGAAGAAATAGGTTGAGGTGGTGGAGTAATAGGTTGTGAGGTGGTGGTGGTGGAGTAATAGGTTGTGTGGTGGTGGTGGTGGAGTAATAGGTTGTGTGGTGGTGGTGGTGGTGGAGAAATAGGTTTTCTGATGGTGGAGTAATAGGTTCTGTGGTGGTGGTGGTGGTGGTGGAGTGAGGTGGTGGTAGTATTGATGGAGAGTGGAGTAATAGGTTGTGAGGTGATGGTGGAGAGTGGAGTAATATCTTGTGAAGTGGGGTTGACTGGAGTAATAGGTTGTGAGGTGGTGGTGGTGGGGTGTAATAGGTTGTGTGGTGGGGTGGTGGTGGAGTAATAGGTTGAGAGGTGGTGGTGGAGTAATAGGTTTTGAGGTGGTGGTGGTGGTGGTGGTGGTGGTGAACTAATAGGTTGTGTAGTGGTGGTGGTGGAGTAATAAATTGTGAGGTGGTGGTGGTGGAGTAATAGGTTGTGAGGTGGTGGTGGTGGTGGTGGAGTAATAGGTTGTGTGGTTGTGGTGGTGGAGTAATATGTTGTGAGCTGGTGGTGGTGGGGTAATAGGTTGTGAGGTGGTGGTGGAGTATTAGGTTTTGTGGTGGTGGTGGTGGTGGAGTAATAGGTTTTGTGGTTGTGGTGGTGGTGGAGTGATAAGTTGAGATGGTGGTGGAGTAATAGGTTTTGTGGTGGTGGTGGAGTAATAGGTTTTGTGGTGGTGGTGGTGGAGTAATAGGTTGTGAGGTGGTGGTGGTGGTGGAGTAATATGTTGTGAGGTGGTGGTGGTGGTGGAGTAATAGGCTGTGAGGTGGTGGTGGTGGTGGAGTAACAGGTTGTGGTGGTGGTGGTGGAGTAAAAGGTTGTGTGGTGGTGGTGGTGGAGTAATAGGTTGTGAGGTGGTGGTGCTGGACTGATAGGTTGTGAGGTGGTGGTGGTGGGGTGATAGGTTGTGGGGTGGTGGTGGTGGAGTAATAGGTTGTGGGGTGGTGGTGGTGGAATAGTAGGTTGTGGGGTGGTGGTGGTGGAGTAATAGGTTGTGGGGTGGTAGTGGTGGAGTAATAGGTTGTGGGGTGGCGGTGGTGGTGTAATAGGTTGTGGGGTGGCGGTGGTGGTATAATAGGTTGTGAGGTGGTGGTGGTGGTGGAGTAATAGGTTGTGGGGTGGCGGTGGTGGAGTGATAGGTTGTGGGGTGGTAGTGGTGGAGTAATAGGTTGTGGGGTGGCGGTGGTGGTGTAATAGGTTGTGGGGTGGCGGTGGTGGTATAATAGGTTGTGAGGTGGTGGTGGTGGTGGAGTAATAGGTTGTGGGGTGGCGGTGGTGGAGTAATAGGTTGTGGGGTGGCGGTGGTGGAGTAATAGGTTGTGGGGTGGCGGTGGTGGAGTAATAGGTTGTGAGGTGGTGGTGGTGGTGGAGTAATAGGTTGTGGGGTGGTGGTGGTGGAGTAATAGGTTGTGGGGTGGTGGTGGTGGTGGAGTAATAGGTTGTGGGGTGGCGGTGGTGGTGTAATAGGTTGTGGGGTGGCGGTGGTGGTGTAATAGGTTGTGAGGTGGTGGTGGTGGTGGAGTAATAGGTTGTGGGGTGGTGGTGGTGGAGTAATAGGTTGTGGGGTGGCGGTGGTGGAGTAATAGGCTGTGAGGTGGTGGTGGTGTAATAGGCTGTGGGGTGGTGGTGGTGGAGTAATAGGCTATGAGGTGGCGGTGGTGTAATAGGCTGTGAGGTGGTGGTGGAGTAATAGGCTGTGAGGTAGTGGTGGAGTAATAGGTTGTGGGGTGGTGGTGGTGGAGTAATAGGTTGTGGGGTGGCGGTGGTGGAGTAATAGGTTGCGGGGTGGCAGTGGTGGAGTAATAGGTTGTGGGGTGGCGGTGGTGGAGTAATAGGTTGTGGGGTGGCGGTGGTGGTGGAGTAATAGGTTGTGGGGTGGTGGTGGTGGAGTGATAGGTTGTGAGGTGGCGGTGGTGGAGTAATAGGTTGTGGGGTGGCGGTTATGGAGTAATAGGGTGTGGGGTGGTGGTGGTGGAGTAATGGGTTGTGGGGTGGCGGTGGTGGAGTAATAGGTTGTGGTGTGGTGGTGGAGTAATGGGTTGTGGGGTGGTGGTGGTGGAGTAATAATTTTAATGGTGGTGGTGGTGGGGTTATAGGTTGTGAGGTAGTGGGGGAGGGGTTATAGGTTGTGAGGTCGCGGTGGTGGAGTGATAGGTTGTGGGGTGGTGGTGGTGTCGTAATAATTTGTGAGGTGGTGGTGGTGGAGTAATAGGTGGTGGTGGTGGTGGTGGAGTAATAGGTTGTGATGTGGTGGTGGTGGAGTAATAGTTTGAATGGTGGTGGAGTAATAGGTTGTGTGGTGGTGGTGGTGGTGGAGTACTAGGTTGTGAGGTGGTGCTGGTGGAGTGATGAGTTGTGAGGTGGTGGTGGTGAAGAAATAGGTTGAGGTGGTGGAGTAATAGGTTGTGAGGTGGTGGTGGTGGAGTAATAGGTTGTGTGGTGGTGGTGGTGGAGTAATAGGTTGTGTGGTGGTGGTGGTGGTGGAGAAATAGGTTTTCTGATGGTGGAGTAATAGGTTCTGTGGTGGTGGTGGTGGTGGTGGAGTGAGGTGGTGGTAGTATTGATGGAGAGTGGAGTAATAGGTTGTGAGGTGATGGTGGAGAGTGGAGTAATATCTTGTGAAGTGGGGTTGACTGGAGTAATAGGTTGTGAGGTGGTGGTGGTGGGGTGTAATAGGTTGTGTGGTGGGGTGGTGGTGGAGTAATAGGTTGAGAGGTGGTGGTGGAGTAATAGGTTTTGAGGTGGTGGTGGTGGTGGTGGTGGTGAACTAATAGTTTGTGTAGTGGTGGTGGTGGAGTAATAAATTGTGAGGTGGTGGTGGTGGAGTAATAGGTTGTGAGGTGGTGGTGGTGGTGGTGGAGTAATAGGTTGTGTGGTGGTGGTGGTAGAGTAATATGTTGTGAGCTGGTGGTGGTGGGGTAATAGGTTGTGAGGTGGTGGTGGAGTATTAGGTTTTGTGGTGGTGGTGGAGTAATAGGTTTTGTGGTTGTGGTGGTGGTGGAGTGATAAGTTGAGATGGTGGTGGAGTAATAGGTTTTGTGGTGGTGGTGGAGTAATAGGTTTTGTGGTGGTGGTGGTGGAGTAATAGGTTGTGAGGTGGTGGTGGTGGTGGAGTAATATGTTGTGAGGTGGTGGTGGTGGTGGAGTAATAGGCTGTGAGGTGGTGGTGGTGGTGGAGTAACAGGTTGTGGTGGTGGTGGTGGTGGAGTAAAAGGTTGTGTGGTGGTGGTGGTGGAGTAATAGGTTGTGAGGTGGTGGTGCTGGACTGATAGGTTGTGAGGTGGTGGTGGTGGGGTGATAGGTTGTGGGATGGTGGTGGTGGAGTAATAGGTTGTGGGTGGTGGTGGTGGAATAATAGGTTGTGGGGTGGTGGTGGTGGAATAATAGGTTGTGGGGTGGTGGTGGTGGAGTAATAGGCTGTGGTGGTGGTGGTGGTGGAGTAATAGGCTGCGTGGTGGTGGTGGTGGTGGTGGAGTAATAGGCTGTGTGGTGGTGGTGGTGGTGGAGTAATAGGCTGTGTGGTGGTGGTGGTGGTGGTGGAGTAAATGTTTGTAGGTGGTGGTGGGGTAATAGGCTTTGTGGTGGTGGTGGTGGTGGTGGAGTAATAGGCTGTGTGGTGGTGGTGGTGGTGGTGGATTAAAAGGTTGTGTGGTGGTGGTGGTGGAGTAATAGGTTGTGAGGTGGTGGTGGTGGTGGTGGATTAAAAGGTTGTGTGGTGGTGGTGGTGGTGGTGGTGGTGGAGTAATAGGCTGTGTGGTGGTGGTGGTGGAGTAAAAGTTTGTAGGTGGTGGTGGAGTAATAGGCTTTGTGGTGGTGGTGGTGGTGGAGTAATAGGCTGTGTGGTGGTGGTGGTGGTGGTGGATTAAAAGGTTGTGTGGTGGTGGTGGTGGAGTAATAGGTTGTGAGGTGGTGGTGGTGGTGGTGGATTAAAAGGTTGTGTGGTGGTGGTGGTGGTGGTGGTGGTGGAGTAATAGGCTGTGTAGTGGTGGTGGTGGTGGTGGATTAAAAGGTTGTGTGGTGGTGGTGGTGGAGTAATAGGTTGTGAGGTGGTGGTGGTGGTGGTGGATTAAAAGGTTGTGTGGTGGTGGTGGTGGATTAAAAGGTTGTGTGGTGGTGGTGGTGGTGGATTAAAAGGTTGTGTGGTGGTGGTGGAGTAATAGGCTGTGTGGTGGTGGTGGTTGTGGATTAAAAGGTTGTGTGGTGGTGGTGGTGGAGTAATAGGCTGGGTGGTGGTGGTGGAGTAATAGGTTGTGAGGTGGTGGTGGAGTCATAGGTTTTGTTGTGGTGGTGGTGGTGGAGTGATAGGTTCTGTGGTGGTGGTGGTGGAGTAATAGGATGTGTGGTGGTGGTGGAGTGATAGGTTGTGAGGTGGTGGTGGTGGAGTGATAGGTTCTGTGCTGGTGGTGGTGGAGTAATAGGCTGTGTGGTGGTGGTGGTGGTGGTGGATTAAAAGGTTGTGTGGTGGTGGTGGTGGATTAAAAGGTTGTGTGGTGGTGGTGGTGGTGGAGTAATAGGCTGTGTGGTGGTGGTGGTGGTGGATTAAAAGGTTGTGTGGTGGTGGTGGTGGAGTAATAGGCTGTGGTGGTGGTGGTGGTGGTGGAGTAATAGGCTGGGTGGTGGTGGTGGAGTAATAGGTTGTGAGGTGGTGGTGGAGTCATAGGTTTTGTTGTGGTGGTGGTGGTGGAGTGATAGGTTGTGAGGTGGTGGTGGTGGAGTGATAGGTTCTGTGGTGGTGGTGGTGGAGTAATAGGTTGTGAGGTGGTGGTGGAGTCATAGGTTTTGTTGTGGTGGTGGTGGTGGAGTGATAGGTTCTGTGGTGGTGGTGGTGGAGTAATAGGATGTGTGGTGGTGGTGGAGTGATAGGTTGTGAGGTGGTGGTGGAGTCATAGGTTTTGTTGTGGTGGTGGTGGTGGAGTGATAGGTTCTGTGGTGGTGGTGGTGGAGTAATAGGATGTGTGGTGGTGGTGGAGTGATAGGTTGTGAGGTGGTGGTGGTGGAGTGATAGGTTCTGTGGTGGTGGTGGTGGAGTAATAGGCTGTGTGGTGGTGGTGGTGGTGGTGGTGGATTAATAGGTTGTGAGGTGGTGGTGGAGTCATAGGTTTTGTTGTGGTGGTGGTGGTGGAGTGATAGGTTCTGTGGTGGTGGTGGTGGTGGTGGTGGAGTAATAGGTTGTGAGGTGGTGGTGGTGGTGGAGTAATAGGTTGTGAGGTGGTGGTGGTGGAGTAATAGGTTCTGGGTGGTGGTTGTGGAGTAATGGGTTGTGGGGTGGTGGTGGTGGAGTAATAGGTTGTGAGGTGGTGGTGGAGTAATAGGTTGTGAGGTGGTGGTGGAGTCATAGGTTTTGTTGTGGTGGTGGTGGTGGAGTGATAGGTTCTGTGGTGGTGGTGGTGGTGGTGGAGTAATAGGTTGTGAGGTGGTGGTGGTGGTGGAGTAATAGGTTGTGAGGTGGTGGTGGTGGAGTAATAGGTTCTGGGTGGTGGTTGTGGAGTAATGGGTTGTGGGGTGGTGGTGGTGGAGTAATAGGTTGTGAGGTGGTGGTGGAGTAATAGGTTTAGTGGTGGTGGTGGTAGTGGTGGTGGAATAATAGGTTGTGAGGTGGTGGTGGTGGAGTAATAGTTTGTGAGGTGGTGGTGGTGGAGTAATATGTTGTCGGGTGGTGGAGTAATAGGTTGTGGGGGTGGTGGTTGTGGAGTAATAGGTTGCGTGGTGGTGGTGGTGGAGTAATATGTTGTGGGGTGGTGGTGGTTGTGGAGTAATAGGTTGTGGTGGTTGTGATGGAGTAATAGGTTTAGTGGTGGTGGTGGTGGAGTAATAGGTTGTGGGGTGGTGGTGGTTGTGGAGTAATAGGTTGTGAGGTGGTGGTGGTTGTGGAGTAATATGTTGTGGGGTGGTGGTGGTTGTGGAGTAATAGGTTGTGGTGGTTGTGATGGAGTAATAGGTTTAGTGGTGGTTGTGATGGAGTAATAGGTTTAGTGGTGGTGGTGGTGGAGTAATAGGTTGTGAGGTGGTGGTGGTTGTGGAGTAATAGGTTGTGAGATGGTGGTGGAGTAATAGGTTGTGGTGGTGGTGATGGAGTAATAGGTTGTGGTGGTGGTGATGGAGTAATAGGTTGTGGTGGTGGTGATGGAGTGATAGGTTTAGTGGTGGTGGTGTTGGAGTAATAGGTTGTGAGGTGGTGATGGAGAAATAGGTTGTGAGGTGGTGGTGCTGGAGTGATAGGTTGTGGGGAGGTGTTGGTGCTGGAGTAATAGGTTGTGAGGTGGTGGTGCTGGAGTAATAGGTTGTGTGGTGGTGGTGGTGGAGTGATAGGTTGTTAGGTGGTGGTGCTGGAGTAATAGGTTGTGAGGTGGTGGTGGTGGAGTGATAGGTTGTGTGGTGGTGGTGGTGGAGTGATAGGTTGTTAGGTGGTGGTGCTGGAGTAATAGGTTGTGAGGTGGTGGTGGTGGAGTGATAGGTTGTGTGGTGGTGGTGGTGGAGTGATAGGTTGTGTGGTGGTGGTGGTGGAGTAATAGGTTGTGAGGTGGTGGTGGTGGTGGGTGGGAATAACTCCATGTTATAATAAAAGTAAAGTATGTTGACCCTTAACTGGAACAGTTGGAGTCGGCTGCAGTGAGGGAAACCATTGAGGGGCTCCCTTTGAAAGCTTCCAGTGTGTGAGAGACAGCAGTGTTAAAATTGTCCAACGGCGGAATTTAACGCGGAGTAGAGAGGGGGTTAGAGAGAGGTGGGAGTAGAGAGAGGAAGTGACAGTGGGAGAATGAGAGATGGGGAGAGGAGGGAAGTAGACAGGGGGAGAGGAGAGAGTGAGTGAGAGAGTGGAGTGAAGGAGGGAAGTAGAGAGAGAGTGACAGTGAGAGAGGGGGGGGGAAGCATGTTTTTGCATACACGACTGAATGAAGTTTATTACTAAATGAGGTACATGACTGTCTTATTTCATAGCCTCTCCTTTCAAGACGTTGCTTCAATATATAATATATATATATATGTGCAAAAAATGAAACGAAATTTCATTTCTCACTCTTAGTACGGCTGTTACTTAAATATAAGTATGTATACGTACATACATATATGTATACAGACGGACACTAGTATGTATATATATACATACATGCACACATATATATACGTATGGATTTACCGAACATTTATTATAATGCTAAAGGAACGATGTACTCGTTTCAAGCTTATTAGCTATCGTCAGCACCGTATACCTTCCTGCCAGATGATTGAACGTCTGAAAGTGTATACTTTCCTTATGTTCGGTAAATCCATACGTACATATATATATATGTGTGCATGTATGTATATATATATATACATACTACTGTACGTCTGTATACATATATGTCTGTACGTATACATACTTATATTTAAGTAACAGCCGTACTAAGAGTGAGAAATGAAATTTCGTTTCATTTTTTCCATTTATTGTTTTCGGTGCGCCCGGCCGATTAACTCACTCGATATGCAAATTAGGCTGCTCAGCCATTAATATGCATTAATATACGTTCAATCATCTGGCAGGATGGTATACGGTGCTGACGATAGCTAATAAGCTTGAAACTAGTACATCGTCCCTTTGTCAGTAATGAACAAAAGGACAACGATGGTTGCTAAACACTGTACGGCTTAATTTGGGATGTTTGTTTACAAACAAACCGAGCATTATAATAAATGTTCGGTAAATCCATACGTACATATATATATGTGTGCATGTATATATATACATACTACTGTACGTATGTATACATATATGTATGTACGTATACATACTTATATTTAAGTAACTTATATTTAGAACATCTGACTGATAGAATGACAAGTCAGTCAATCATATTGGTGGCCTCCCCACAACCCCGTCGGACAGAATAGAGAAGGCATTTCACCGGAGGTCGGCAAGGGAGACGCGCTGGAAAAGCCATTTCAAATCGCGAGGCTCACACCTGTGGCTGGGCAGCTCAGCGCCTATGGTGGTTAGTAGGGTGGTAGCCCTAGGGCCGAGGAAACCAGAAGTCTCCACTGCCAAGGATACAACCGCAAACCTGTCGGAGAGCAACCGATATTTGAAGAGTTTGGCCTCCTCAGCCCGACGTGCAGCAGAACCTGGGTTAGTCGCAGACTGCACAAGGTTGCGTCTGGAGAATGTGTCGGTGCAAGTGGCATCCCAGACGAGGGGTTTGCCACCGCGGAACGGGAAGATGGTCATGCCATCTGGCCTTTTGCCGTCCCCTCAGTCAAGCCCCACCGGCACGAACTGGGAAGGGAAGACTGCAGTGTCCCTGCCATGCTTTATGACCTCGTTGAGGGCAGCATGGCGTGGAAGGTGGCCGGCACTGTACGAAATTAACGTACAAGTGGCTGAGCATTCCACAGACACGCGTACTCTTACCGCAGTTCTCAGGGAGATTCAGTGTGACACAGTGTGTGACAACAAGGCTGGTCCTTCAAATTACAAGTACAACTCATTATTGCCAGCTGAGTGGATTGGAACAACGTGAAGTAAAGTGTCTTGCTCAAGGATACAACACGCCACCGAGAACCGAAGTCACGACCTTACGATCGTGAGCTGAATACCCTAACCACAAAGCACCCTCACAATAGGGCAGTGTAGAGTATGACTAAAATTTGTTTGTTTTTGTAATATAAAACATGTCATTAAAATGTTGGAAACAGTTTATTAATGAAATATCCATTATCTTTGAATTTCTTATTTACGTATGTGTGTGTGTGGGGGGGGGGGGGTCAGAGTCGGAGTCGGAGAGAGAAGGAAAGAGGACCAAAAAAGGTAGAGAGGGGGTAGGGAGGGAAAGCAGAGAATGGAATAATTGGAGTCTGTTAAATAGTTGTGATTGTGTGATCGGAAGTTCGATTTGTCGTTTTTTCTTTATTTATTATTCATTGATGAAATTAAAGAATCTTTCAACCGGAACCCATTTTGTTTGTTCAATCATTAATAATGATTTCTAGTATAGGCACAAGGCCAGTAATTTTTTTTTTTTTGGGGGGGGGGAGTTGATTAAATCAACCCCAGTACATTACTGGTACTTTATTTTATCCACTCCGTAAGGATGAAAGGCAAAGTTAACCTCGGCAGGATTTGAACTCAGACCATAAAGGGCCGTAACTCTATACTGCAAAGCATGGCGTCCGACCCTCTACCGATACTGCCAATCCACCCACACCCACCCCCCAGTTTAATCATCATTAATAATTGTTTCTACTTTTGGCACTAGGCCAGCAATTACCCCAGTGTATTACTGGTACTTTATTTTATCTACTCCGTAAGAATGAAAGGCAAAGTTAACCTCGGCGGGATTTGAACTCAGACCATAAAGGGCCGTAACTCTTTGCTGCAAAGCATGGCGTCCGACCCTCTACCGATACTGCCAATCCACCGCCAAAATCATCATTAATAATAAAATCGATCTCGTGTCCGTCCGTCCGTCAATTCACTTCCGAGCAGTGAGCGCAGGCGCAATGAACTCATGTTTAACAAGTGCAATTCAAAAAATTATATAAGAGTTTATAAGTATATTTTAGAATCTGTTCATTTTATGTTACTTTTATGACAATATTTATTATGTATTGTATTGAAAACACTGAATAAGTGATTAGATATTGGTCTGACTGGTAACGATGATGAGATTAAATCTTTTTCAGAAATGACGTGTTACTGGATGGTAACATTAGATGGTTTCAAATCAGATCTCCTTGCTATCGATTGAGATAGATCACATTTGAGGATGGTTAGTGTTTTAGCCAGGCTAAAATAACTAGGTTTCAGAACCATTTACAATATTATAGCATTGCCTAGGGCGCTGGATTGGCAGAATCGGTAGAGCGTCGGACAAGCATAACAGTAGGTTGTGATAATGACGAATAGTTGACTGCTATTTCTAGCATATGTTATGTTTTTTCTTGACTATTCTCAAAGTGACTCTAGTAACCCTCATATCAAAAGTATCCCCGCCATATCCATCCTATCTTATTGTATATCTCAACTACAATGTCAAAATATCCAATATGTCCTTTTCCATTACGTGCGGTATCATCCGAGATAAAGATTTGGCAATTATTTCTAGCTGTATCTGTGTATGGGTATGTATGTTTGATGTAGCAGCTGGAAGATTCAGAAATGTGGTCTTTTAAAGCAACGATCCTGGTCTCTATACTAAGGTTCTCGTCTAGCAAGCAGTTTATGTTACAACACTTCCACGTAGACCCAAGGTAGGCCTTAAATAAAGGTGACACATTAAAGCCCTCAAGCCCTTTAACATTGAATATTTTCAGAAAACTGTTTTAGTCACCTGATGATATAGAATTATGCACACAGAAATCCTTTATTGAACCCAAACCAACAATATTGATTCCTCACAATAGAAGTATCAATAAACAGCTCAGATATCTCCGTGATATCTCAGATATCTACGGCCAATTACACTGTAGTCAACGCCTGACTCGAAGAGCAAATAAGTGGTACAAATACCAGCTTAAGTTTACTTTGAAGAGAAGTTTGGCATTCTCACTGTTGGAATGAGATGGACAATAAAAAGAAGTACACTCAGACCAAGTGACATACCTATTCTCTACAACTAAACATTTACAGATCACATCTACGGTCAAAGTTGAGGCAGGAGACATTTACACGTCCTACGGTCAAGGTTGAGGTAGGAGACATTTATACGTCCTACGTACGGTCACAGTTGTACATTTAAGATTGTGATGTACAGACATCATAGGATTGACATCTGGGGCAGAAAATAATCACCATAAGATTCGATGGACAAATATAAGCTATTATTCTTGGAAAATTAATTAGCGGAGGTCATTATTTGAGACCCGAGATTGGGAATATCAGTAGAGGGTCGGACGCTATGCTTTGCAGCATAGTTACGTCCCTTTACGATCTGAGTTCAAATCCCGCTGAGGTTAACTTTGCCTTTCATCTTTACGGGGGTCGATAAAATAAAGTACCAGTAATACGCTAAGATAATTGCTGGCCTTGTGCCAAAAGAAGAAACAATTATTTGAGACACGAGAATACGCGTGTTTAAGTATGTCAACGTACATGTTACAGAAATATAATCTCGAACATACAATTCTACCATACACCTCTCTTTTTGAGACAATTCCTTTTAACATTGCGACAAGGCTAGAAATGTTGGGATATCGACCCTAGTATATTACTGGCAATTTGTTTTATCGAACCCGAAAGGTTGTAAAGCAAACTTGACCTCGGCGGGATTTGAACGCAGAACACTGAGTTGGAACGAGCACCGAGACATTTCTATCCCTAACAGTGAAGGCACGTGGATTTGTGGTTAGAGTATGAGGCTCACGATCGTAAGGTCGTCAGTTCGATTCCCAGCGGCACGCTGTGTCCTTGAGCAGACACTCTATTTCCAGTTGCTCCAGTCGACTCAGCCAGCAAAAAATGAGTTGTACCGGTAATTCGAAGGGCAAGCCTTATCACATTCTGTATCACGCTGAATCTCCTTGAGAATTATGTTAAGGGTATAGGTGTTTGTGGAATGCTCTGCCACTTTCACGTTAACTTCACGAGAAGGCTGTTCCGTTGATTGTATAAATTGGAACACTTGTCGTCGTTACCGACGGAGTACCACTATTGCTTTAACCCTAACCACCTCAACAAAGGAGTGTCGATGTTCAACCAATGACACAGGCAATCTTCTGCCCCTCCCCGGCAACTAAGAGACGAGGGGAGACATTGAATAGTGACGTACAAATGGAGGATTCTATTATAGGCACGTGAATGCTAAACGTAATCCTCAGATTCACTAATATTGGTGGATCACTTACCTGCATACAGGTATTTTAGCTTTAAGTAAATGTTTATAGATTAGCTCACTAATTCTCAAAATAGAACAGGCTTTCACATAGTTTCCGTCTACCAAATGTCATACTCGAGGCTGTAGAAATAATACTTGTCCAAAATGTCATGGAGAGGGACCGAACCCGAGACTTTACGATTGCACAGTGAACTTGTTAACTGCTCAACTATGTTGGTGAAATGTATGGGGGGGGGGGGGCATATAGCACTGTAGCTCGACTGGAGCGTTAACTAGGACACAACCACCACAACAATAACAACCACAACAACAACCGCAACCACCGCAACCACCACAACCACCGCAACAACCATCGCAACAACAGCAGCAACAACAACAACCACAACAACCACAACCACCACAACAGCCACAGCCACAACAACAACAACAGATAAACCTTCTGTCAGGGACGTGACGTACAATTCTGATCACAATTGAAACACTTCAGCATTAATAATGGTTTCTGATTTTAGGCACAAGGCCAGCAATTTTGAGGGAGGGGAAAATCGATTAAATCGCCCCCAGTGCATTACTGGTACTTTATGTAAGGATGAAAGGCAAAGCTAACCTCCGAGGGAGAATATAAAGGGCTGTAATATATCCTGCAAAGCATGTATAACCCCCCCCCCCGCCTTTAGCATAACAAAACTAGATTTTGTTTCTCTACCAAAACTACCCGAGACATCGTCCTTTTGGCTAAGATCTCAACAGAACTTCCTAGCTGAAGCCATTCTGTCACATCAACTCTACAGTGGCAGCATTAAACTTCTCTAACAACACCGACAATAACAACAATAACACACGTAACAACAATAACACACGTAACAACAATAACGACAATAACAACAGTAACGACAGTAACAACAACAATTTAGTAAAATATATGAATCATAAAAACAATTTAACATTTTTTATGTTAATCAACGTACAATCTTGTATATATTTAGTATCTATGGTGAAATCTATGTTTGAATAGCAAGGTTTTAATATGGCTGAGATGTAGTTTGGTGGATTAGCAGAATTGATAGAGCATCACATGTCATTGTGGTATTTGTTCTGGCTCATTACATTCTGATTTCAAATCGTGTCAAGGTCAACTCTTTCATCCTTCTAGGATCTATAAAATATTGTACCAGTCAAGTACTGTGGTTTATTTTATCAACTTTATCTTTCCTACAAATTTGGTAACCTTCTCTCTAAATTAGAAATCAATATAGCTCAAGATATTTTCAGAGTTGTCTTGTATACTTACCAAAATAATTATCTCTTTATAATATTGGCAGATGGTTAGCAATTTGGGGAAAGGGGGGAAGTCGATTATATTGAGTCCAGTACTTTACTGGTACTTTATTTTACCGACTTCTGAAAGATGAAAGTTGACATTGGTGGAATTTGAATTCAGATCGTTGAAAGTCGTAACTAAATAACGCAAAACAATTGTCCCAATACCCCACCGATATTGGTACTTCCAATACCCCACTGATATTGATACTTCCAATGCCCCACTTGCCGAAATTTTAACTATTAGTCAATCAGTGATTTTTTTTTTTTTTTTTTTTTTTTTTTTTTCCCACAACATAAATATTTTTAGTTAACATTTTAACACTGCCTCCGTTAAATATTCAGCCATTGATTTTTCATTCAGAAATTGTATCATCTAAACCTTTCATTGGCAAACTGCGGCCTGTCTCATTTCTGAATGGCACAGTTCACGAAACAATTACCTTGTAATTGTTGTAAGTAATGCAGTCCACCTTATGATCAACTATATCAGCCCAATGATGCGAGAAGTTTACCCATGTCTGCTCTAAACAATTCTATTTTTCTATGCCACCCATTAGAGTTTTACATAACTATAGAGTTTTATGTAATTATTTCAGAAAAAAAAAACAGTGAAAAGTGTTTCGCTGAGGAGGTCATTATCAGACAGAAACATGTATGTAATTGTCTAAAATACTTCACCGAAACAGTTATATAAATTATTGAATATGTTTTTTGTATTCCTACCACAGCTGCGTTTCTATTTAGCATATTAATGCTCCCTACATTAACTATGTTCACTCTAACTTCAGTATAATGTCCATGGAATTTGTTTCTAATTGACCAGAACTAATATTTAGAGATGTCTAACTTCATTATATCAAAATCTAAAGTTGTCTCTGAAAGATGTCTGTAAACCTGTAAAAATTATAAAGTTTAACAATTAGATAATTTTTAGATAAATAAGTGGAGATAAACCCAACATTCCTGTTGTTGGTAATTTAGTAGTTCTGTGTGTGTGTGTGTGTGTGTGTGTGTGTGCACACGCACGCACGCGTGTGTGTATATATAATCAATCGTAATTTTATGAAGCGTAGACCAAATGTGTTTTTAACGTATGCCACCTTAAGGTATATATATATAATATTAAGGCTAAATAATAAGTCTTGTTACTCTGGAGTTTCGGCTGTTTACCACAGGGTCATCAGACAAGAACTGTTCTTCTCACATGGCCGTGATAAACATACGAAACTCCAGAGTAACAAGACTCACTATTAAGCTTTAATAAGATGAATATTAAAACTCTACTTCGGTATTGAGTACTTTTTCTCTCAGCCCCCAGCCCCCTCTTCCACTCCACGTCCCCCACCCCACATCACCCACACACTGATCTGGAGTGTAATCCAAATCTAAACAGCTAGTGTCTCCATAACAAATATTGTATCTCAGTTCAATAAAAAGCTTTAAGCAACTTTGTTGAAATAATAATAGTGTTTATATTTGTTTGTGTTGAAACTTATATCATATCGGACAACCAAGCGAGAAATCAATGGTTTCGATGTTGTTTTCTGTTATTGTGATAGAGGCCTCGACATTTCCTTCTCAAGGGTTGAATCTATTAACAATCGATGAACGGTATCGTAGAATGGTATAATTCATTTTCTGTAAACATCGATTAAACAGGAGTTCGTTTAAATACAGCACTACGAGTGAAGACTTCCGTAACAGAAACGTAAGTTTCTTCTGGAAAAAAGGGTCGATATTGGCCCTACAGCCTTGCCCCACCATACAAAACATATTGCTAGTCGTGTCAACAACAGTCTCAATGTGGTCAATATATCTGCTTAAAATAACAGCCAAGTTACAGTGCTATCATTAAATAATAGACACATTGCATAATATAATCTTTGTCTTGGTGAATCGTGTTAGACCAGCGTGGTGATAATTTCATTTTTGAATATATGTATATATATATATATATACTAGCAGTGTATCCCGGCGTTGCACGGATAAGAACATTGGTAATAGCACCTCCAATGAGAAACGTTTATTTGTGAGTGCCTGTTAAAAACTCTCGAACTGGACATACTCACCGACATCCAGAGTTGACACTGCACTCAGTGCTCCTGTGGGAGCCCTTGCATGGACACACTGGTAGAGGAAGACCAAAGATAACATATGTTGATGCCCTAAGGACAGACACTGGTCTGTTGGAGACGTAGGACATGGCAGCGATAATGAGGGACAGAGACCGCTGGAGAGGACTCGTCCATGGATCTCGGGAATTTCACCCGCCCTAGAAAGATAGATATATTTTTATGTGTATATTTATATATAAGTATATGTGTATATGTGTTTGTATATGTATGTATATATATATATATATATATATATATATACATGTGTGTGTGTATGTGTGTGTATGTATGTATATGTGTATATATATGTATATATGTGTGTGAATGTGGCGAAGATAATACGTCAGCAATGACGTGTTGGTCATACTGCCATTATGCAGACAGCCAGGCATACAGACAGATATTATAAGTGCGCGACGGAGATCGAATACCGGCGCCTAACACCCCTTTAACAACAGAAAATTGAAAAATAAAAGCTGGAGTTAATATCTTTAGACCGCAAGGAATATATAAATGCAAGTTTGAAGTCAATCAGAGTAGAAATGTGGATTTGTATAGACTTTGCCAAAATGAGGACACACAGACAACTACAGTTATATATATATATATATATATAATATATATATATTATATATATTGTATGTCACGTACATGCACAAATGTATTTTAGTTTTAAGTGAATATTTATAGATACGACCTATTTATTAAGGAGTTTAAATAACTATACATATGATACCTTTTTTGTATTGAGTGTTTTGTTGGTTCGGCTGTCACGATGAATAGTTAAAATAAGGGTTGAAGGAGAAGATGAGTAAGGTAATGAGCAAAATAGAATTAGATGGTGGGTAAGATGGTCGGTAGAGAAATCGGCAAAATGATGCGTAAATGGGGGTGTTGGTCAAGTTAGAATGGTGGATAAGTTGATGTATAAATGGATGGGTAAAGAGATGGGTAAAATGTGGATAGGGTGATGGATACAATGAGGGGTGAAATGGCAGGAAGGTAGTGGATAAAATGGTGGGTAGGAAGATGGATAAGATGAGGGAAATGACAGGTAGGATAGTGGATAGGAGGTGGGTAGGTGATGGATAAGATGTGTGAAATGGCAGGTAAGGGGGTAGGGTGATGAGTGAAATTACAGGCAGGATGGTGGGTAGGGTGATGAGTGAAATGACAGGTAAGATTGTGGGTAGGGTGATGAATGAAATAACAGGTAAGATGGTGGGTAGGGTGATGAGTGAAATGACAGGTAAGATTGTGGGTAGGGTGATGAATGAAATAACAGGTAAGATGGTGGGTAGGGTGAGTGAAATGACAGGTAAGCTGGTGGGTAGGGTGAGTGAAATAACAGGTAATATGGTGGGTAGAGTGAGTCAGTGAAATAACAGGTAAGATGGTGGGTAGAGTGATGAGTGAAATGACAGGTAGGATGGTGGGTAGGGTGAGTGAAATAACAGGTAATATGGTGGGTAGGGTGAGTGAAATAACAGGTAAGATGGTGGGTAGAGTGATGAGTGAAATGACAGGTAGGATGGTGGGTAGGGTGAGTGAAATAACAGGTTAGATGGTGGGTAGAGTGAGTGAAATGACAGGTAATATGGTGGGTAGGGTGAGTGAAATAACAGGTAATATGGTGGGTAGGGTGAGTGAAATAACAGGTAGGATGGTGGGTAGGGTGAGTCAGTGAAATGACAGGTAAGATTGTGGGTAGGGTGAGTGAAATGACAGGTAAGATGGTGGGTAGAGTGATGAGTGAAATAACAGGTAGGATGGTGGGTAGGGTGAATGAAATAACAGGTAAGATGGTGGGTAGAGTGATGAGTGAAATAACATGTTAGATGGTGGGTAGGGTGAGTGAAATAACAGGTTAGATGGTGGGTAGGGTGAGTGAAATAACAGGTAAGATGGTGGGTAGAGTGATGAGTGAAATGACAGGTAGGATGGTGGGTAGGGTGAGTGAAATGACAGGTAATATGGTGGGTAGAGTGATGAGTGAACGACAGGTAGGATGGTGGGTAGGGTGAGTCAGTGAAATAACAGGTTAGATGGTGGGTAGGGTGAGTGAAAACAGGTTAGATGGTGGGTAGAGTGATGAGTGAAATGACAGGTAAGATGGTGGGTAGAGTGATGAGTGAAATAACAGGTTAGATGGTGGGTAGAGTGATGAGTGAAATGACAGGTTAGATTGTGGGTAGGGTGAGTCAGTGAAATGACAGGTTAGATGGTGGGTAGGGTGAGTGAAATGACAGGTAAGATGGTGGGTAGAGTGATGAGTGAAATGACAGGTTAGATTGTGGGTAGGGTGAGTCAGTGAAATGACAGGTTAGATGGTGGGTAGAGTGAGTCAGTGGATTGACAGGTAAGATGGTGGGTAGGGTGAGTGAAATGGTGGGTAGGGTGATGAGTGAAATGACAGGTAAGATGGTGGGTAGGGTGAGTGAAATAACAGGTAAAATGGTGGGTAGGGTGAGTGAAATGACAGGTTAGATTGTGGGTAGGGTGAGTCAGTGAAATGACAGGTTAGATGGTGGGTAGGGTGAGTGAAATGACAGGTAAGATGGTGGGTAGAGTGATGAGTGAAATGACAGGTTAGATTGTGGGTAGGGTGAGTCAGTGAAATGACAGGTTAGATGGTGGGTAGGGTGAGTGAAATGACAGGTAAGATAAAGATGGAATAAACAAATACTTCGTCCGACACTCTACCGATTCACTGCTTCCTATAAACCTGATTGTTTTTTCTCTCAGATCAGTTCTGGTGCAACAGAAGCTGTTATCAAAGGTTTTCCAGTCATGACCATCCAGTCTTAGTTTAACATATAATGTTTTTAGGCTTACATGATCCTAGATACACTTTTCTCCTTTGGTTTTAAGGTTGTAGTGTGTGGTTTGAGTGGGTGAGTTAACTGCTATATCTAGCATGACTACTACTTCTATTGTTTTAGTTAAAGGTCGATAGTATACTCTCCACCTCTTCCACTCTTATCATTTTCTAGATTTCCTCTTCCCCTCCATTTCCTCTCCCCCATTTCCCCCCTCCCTCTCCCCCATTTTCCTCCTTCTCTTCATCCTACATCACTTCACGTCAGAGAACTTCTACATAATAGCTTGACATGCTAGAAATAGACGCTAAATAATACTTTTTAATTTTCCGTCTTGAAGAATTGAAGGTCACGTTGTATAGGAGACATCGTCTGAAAATAAAATGGAGTATTTTGTTCAGTATTTTGTTCAGTATTTTAGTCTAACTACAGTATCTCTACAACATTCTTCGCTTCCACATGTGACCAACCCCCAGAAGTTCAAACTAGACATATACAGAATTAGTCGCACGAAACTCATTTATCTTCTCTCCAACCAAGAGGGTCTAAAGCACCTACTGGAATTCTAATTTTTCTTATTTCTCATTTGCCTAAATTAAACTTGTCATGATCTTTCGATAAAACCATTTAGAAATAGACACAATTTCTTTTATTGATTTACTAATCATACATACATACATACATACATACACACATACATACATACATACATACATACGTACGTACGTACCTGGGAGAATGTTCCAGTCAAAACCCAAATAAAATGCAGGCTTAACAGACCAGATATGATATGGGAGAGGGAAAGAAAGCATGCACAGTGGTGGAAATTAGCTGCCCAGCAGATGCCAATATAATATCAAAGATTAGTGAAAAGGAGAATATTTATGCAGAACTGATGAGAAATCTGCAGATACTCCATCCTGATTACAACTTCAGATTTATGCCTATGATTATTGGGGCACTGGGATATGTTAGTAACTACCTCAATACAAATCTTGAGAAGCTAGGCTTCACAGGAACAGAAATAACACAACTAGTTAGGAAATTACAAGTACAATCCATTAATGGAACAGTAAAAATATGTAAAACATTCCAAAAATGTTGCATCTAATAACTGCATATACATATGTACAGATACAAAGCATATACACATGCACACATACAACTCAAAACATCCACATCCACACATACAGTAACATCCATATCTACACATGCATACAGACATACATACATATCTACCTAGTTGATGTTGTGTAAATTCCAATGAGAGTCTTGTGTCTGTTAGAAACCGACTCTCTCTCTATTGGTAAAACTTTGTGAAATTATAAAACCAGAAGAACATACATACATACATACATGCATGCATGCATGCATGTTGTCAGAAAAATACAGGTTGTCAGAAAAATATAGGAGGAGGACATCTACGGACCATTGATGAGGAGTTTACAAATCCAGTATCCAAGATACATTTTAGCTTCATACCCATCATTATTGGAGCTACGGGTTATATACCAACCCGCTTGGACCAAAGTATGACTGAACTTGGATTTGCGGACAAAAAGCGCAGCTCCCTAATTCATAGTCTACAAATGGCTGCGATAGCTGGCACCTTCAAAATTTGCAAAACATTCTTGCGATTCAAGGGATGACAATTTCTTTTCTTTTACAACCTTGCTACCAGGAAGGTGGCCGGTCAAAAAAATATACTCGAAATTAAGAGAAAGAGATAACATACGTTCGTACATACATACGTTCGTACATACATACGTTCGTACATACGTTCGTACATACGTTCATACGTACATACGTTCATACGTGCATACATACGTACATACATACATACATTCGTACACAGATTCGTACGTACATACATACGTACACAGATTCGTACGTACATACATTCGTACATACATTCGTACATACATACATACGTACATACATTCGTACATACGTACATACATACTTGACGGTTGCAAGTCGATTTCGAGTAAAGCCATCACTTGATACTTAAACATGAGCATGAAAGACGTGGCTTTTTAGTCTTGCTAGAGACTTGCCTATGACCAGCAATACCATACATCGCAAAAAATGTCACATAACAAGCGATGCCTGTGCTTGAAGCTTTTTCAAGTAAGGAAAGGCTTTGCACGGGGCCAATCTCACTCTCTGAACAGCGAATGCATTTACCCCAAAAGAACTGGTTTACATCATTGGATACAAATGAAGTCGCAGCTTTTATATCTGTGACCTCCTAGAGAGATGTCTTAATGAAGAGTAGCAATCTCCCGCCTCACAAAACATACATACGTGTGTGTGGGGGAGGGGAACGGTTGCAGAATCCTTTTTCAAACAGATTATTAGTTTATTAGTTTCAGGGACCCAATGAAAAATTTAAAATCTTACTGAGCCCTTCTCAGTCACGGACTCACATACGACCTTCCACCCAACAGTTATGTACTTTGTATGACCAATCGTTCATTCAATTTTGAGTTCAAAATATTTACTTGAGTAAAACCTCTGATTAGTGTATCTCAAGGTGGACATATGTCTCTTAATCTCTTAATAGAACGGTTTGAAAACAAGGATTAGAGTAAAATGGAAAACATTCTATGTAAGTGGCACAGAATTAAGTTGATCTGTCCAAGGGAGTATATATATATATATATATATATATATAGTAATTATAATTATGAAGACCGAAATCCAAAGAAGGCTCGATAAAGATTATATATAGTTTTAGAAGTTCCCGTAAAAGGTTGAAAGCAGCGATTCTTTGCTTAGACTTTAATCTGTACTAATTATATATATATATAGATAGATAACCCACTCTACTACCTTAAGTATCGAGTACTTTGGTGTGTTATGGTCCACCTGGTTTTGCAAGAGATGTCAACATGAATGGACCTGTTATTTTTATCTAAAGACATTTTTTCCAATTCCAACCCGCCCGTCCTCTCAATCTATTTTATTTCTCATTCTTTATTCTGATGAAGGACTAGCGTCCGAAACGTTAAGTCCCTCTTCCTGCTATATCAAGCGTTAACCTGATATATCCCTTCCTTATACTGTACCGATTGTGTTGTTATTTCTGTTTACCTTTTACGCACGCACACACACACACACATACATACATACATACATATTATTGCCTGGATGTGTGTTGTGTTGTGATCACTAAAGGAAGAGCCTTCGATATGTAATCATAGAGGTAAATATTCTATATCGTATAAAATACATGGTAAACTGGCGTATACCTTCCTAGCTTTTCCGAAGTGGGATCAACATTACGTCGGGAAACTTGGAGTACCTAGGAACGTATACGCTAGTTTACCATGTATTTTATACAACATAGTGTGTGTGTATATATATATATATAATATATATATATATACATAAGGGTAAATACCCCCTTCGGTCACGAATGACGATAGCATTTGCACCTAGAAAGTTCCCCTTCAAGGCACAAGTCCGGGCAAGGTGGTTTGTGGAAGACCAGCAGTCGCCCATGCATACCACCCTCCGCCTCTCCAGGCCACCAATAATGTCAAAGGGAAAGACAATGGCTGATACAGCTTGACACCAGTGACGTCGCAACTCATTTCTACAGCTGAGTGCACTGGATCAACGTGAAATAAAGTGTCTTGCTCAAGAACACAACGCAAAGCCCGGTCCGAGAATTTAACTCACAACCTCAGTTTTGTAAGCGTATGTATGTATTATGTATGTATGTGTGTAGTGTGTGTATGTACACACACATGCGTTACTCTCCAGTTCACACACTTGGTGATATGTTTTCAATATTACTTCCAATGGAATTATTCAAGAAAACACCTGCAAGATGGCTGTACTGTGTTTTCTGGTGAATCTGAAAGAAAGAATTGTTTTATTAGAATATCAGGCTTATGAAATCGTGTCAAACATTCTCATCTTAGTTCGAAAATTAAATTTTAATACCACCGAATTAAGTGCGATAATAGCAGGAGTTGGTGCAAAATACGCCAACTTCAGCATTCGGTAATCAGAAGGGAGGTAGGTCTAAAAGCCAAACTCGCTATCTTCAATTTGGTATTCGTACCAACCCTTACCTATGAACATAAATCTTAGGTAATGACCGAAAGAATACGAACGCGAATACATGTGACCAAAATTGGATTCCTCTGAAGGCTCTTTGGAGTAATGTTACTCAATATAGTGGGTAGCTCGGAAATCTGAGATTCACTCCAGGTAGAGCCGCTATTTCTCCGAATTGAGAGATCACAGCTCCGATACTATGGGCATGTGGTTAGAATGTCTCAGGAAAGAATCGCTGAACAGATTTTACAGGCAAAACCAACTGGTAGGAGACCCAGGGTAAGACCCCCGAGCAAGATAGTTGGATAACATCTATGAGCTTGGCTGGTCACGCTTGGGGATCCAGCTGGATCAGTTGGAGACAGTTACTTCTGACAGGACCCACTGGATGGAGTGCCCCCACAACCCTATCAGGAATAAGTGGGCGAAGAAGAAGAAACGTTGTAAATTTAGAATCATGAAATGGTAGTCATGAATTAAATAATTAATCGTATATTTATTAGCAATACAGAACGCTCTCCCCTGACATATACATAGCGTTTAGTCCCTTGTGACCATCATGAACACCTGTTGGGTTACCCAGGTAAATATTATAGTCACCTTCTGTTATTAATGTTCGTTAATAGAATGACCCAGGTAATGAACTCCCAAAGGTCTCCTTCACCTATTTATAGGTATGTGCCAAGGAAGGCCAATTTCTGAATACTGCTTCATCGGTTCTTATATTCTGTTAAAATTGTGTTAGAGGTTTAAGCTGAAGGTGATCCCTAATGTGGCTGACATCCTTTACCAACTCAGCTTGAAGAGCGATAAATTAACGCCACTTTGTGCTTGATGTTTACCACCTACATCAGTATGTAGAAGTTCTGAGTTTGGTTGTGATTGCCATATGACACACAGACGCACGCGCTACTTCTACAGGACTAGAACTGTTTCATTCGATGGGAATCATCAGAAAAGCCGGCTTTCCTGGTGATCTCTTTCGAATGAAACAGTTCTAGTCCTGTAGAAGTAATTTCTATATTAAACATTTTTAATCTACTGTGCATTGAGTACGTTACTTACTGAACCCGGGACTCGCATGTAATGTTCACTTATATACAATTATAGAAGACTATTCTGTATATAACAAAAGTTTCCCCAAACATATTTTCACCATTTTGTAAGAAACCAGTTTTAACTATAACAATTGTTTCTACTTTCGGCACAAGGCCAGCAATAACCCAGTACATTACTGGTACTTTATTTTATCGACCCCGTAAGGATGAAAGGCAAAGTTAACCTCGGCGGGATTTGAACTCAGACCGTAAAGGGACGTAACTATGCTGGAAAGCATGGCGTCCGACCCTCTACCGATACTGCCCATCCACCGCCTCCAATTATCATAATTGTTTCTACTTTAGGCACAAGGCCAGCAATTTCCCAGTGCATTACTGGTACTTTATTTTATCGACCCCGTAAGGATGAAAGGCAAAGTTAACCTCGGCGGGATTTGAACTCAGATCGTAAAGGGACGTAACTATGCTGGAAAGCATGGCGTCCGACCCTCTACCGATACTGCCAATCCACCGCTTCCAACTATAATAATTGTTTCTACGTTAGGCACAAGGCCAGCAAATACCCAGTGTATTACTGCTACTTTATTTTATCGACCCCGTACTATAATAATGTCCGCCTGTTTGCCAAGTACGAACTACAGAATTGTTTAATCAGATATATTCAATTTCTTTGCATTTCCACATCATTTCTCTCAGCCCTCATCTTTGGGACTGTCCCATTCTCCGCCATATTGTTCTCTCGAGAGTGTGGTTTTTTAGATAAAAATTTAACAAATTTTATCAAAGTCAAAAATAAAATAATACCGCCATGATTGGGATGTCGAGACTCCCTCCACCCCTTTCCCTTACTTTCGCTATTTTTAATTTGTCTCTTCTTTTCTTTTTTTATCGCAAACATTATATAATCCAATTGAAATTCGTTGTTATAATTATTTGTTGATGGCGGTTATATATTTGGTTAGTTATAATAGAGAAATCTTACAAACCAGTCATAAAGAATTGTGGTCAATCAACTTCCTTCAACTGACTCCATTAAACCAGCAGGCTTCTCTACGTAGACGTTGAGCAGCTATAATTAACAGCCAAATCTTGTTCAAATCACATCCTGTCAAATTTTAAAAAGGAAAGGTCATATTAGATTGTTCTAGATTCATTTAAAGATAATGGGTTATCACAGCTACAATGTCTTTCTTTAATCGTTGGATTGTTGGATCAGGATTAGCCTAGAACTAAACGACATATAAGCCAATCAAAAAGCCTCGACATGGTCGCTTGACTTGCTAGAAAAAGCAGTCAAATTTCTCTTAAATTCTACATTCCTACCATCTTAGAAAAGGGTATATATAATAATGTGCCTGGAAAAATAATATGGAAATTTATGATTGAAGCACACTTAATCAGAGGTTTACACAACAACAACAATTATCCTCAGCATTTTAAAGAACCAACATCTTAAATCAAAGGGAAATTAGAAGAAATTTCTTCATACCATTTGTATATTTTCCTGATAAATTGAGTTGATTGCTTTCCATAGAAATACTTCATCTTTCATATTTTCATTCGTTTTCTGTCTTCAAATGATCGTTTGTTGAGACATCTGTAAAATATATTAACAAAAATTTAAAGAGAAGACAGTTGTTGCGTATTTTCATTGGTATTTTAAGAATATTATTAAGTTGGCAGTATCGTTAGAGAGTCGGACGCCATGCTTTCCAGCATAGTTACGTTTCTTTACGGTCTGAGTTCAAATCCCCCCGAGGTTTACTTTGCCTTTCATCCTTACGGGGTCGATAAAATAAAGTACCAGTAATGAACTGGGTAATTGCTGGCCTTGTGCCTAAAGTAGAAACAATTATTAAACAGTTGCATGCCTGATCCCGTAACTCCTGATGGAGTCGTAGGAGCGCTATATTAACATACGGTGTTTTTAGGGCATTTTAAAACCTGGCGGAGCCCATCTCCTCTCCAGGTCTGAATACAGCAGATTTCTTCGAAAGAAGGATAGAAAATGGGAGAGATGAAGTAAGATATGAGGAAAAATTGAACCAGTATTTGACTGGTACTTTTTTTATCGACCTTGAATGGGTGAAATTCAGAGTTGACCTCGGTGAGGTTTGAACTCAGAGAGCCGAAATGCAAACCATTTTATTCGACGTTCTAACGATACTGCCAATTCACTGCCTAGACTATAAAACTAAAAGATTAATCATAGAAGCTTTATTAATAACGAAATATAAACCAAAACTCAACATTGTTATATACGTAAAATTAGGATATTAAAAATTAAGAGTTAATTTTAAAAATGCTTTCATTTATAACATGTTTGAAAGAAAAATACGCGCGCGTGTGTGTGTGTGTGTGTGTGTTTGTATGTAGTAGAACTTGTAACATATAATCCGAGGAAGACTGTAGATATGCAGCCGACAGGAAGCACTCATTTCTATCCAGCCAACACTTCGACAAAATTTGAAACTAAACTCTTTGAAACTAAACTCAAACTCTCCTATGAAAGAGAGGACAGAAAGAGAAACTAGGACTATAGAAAACATAAAAACGAAACCTAATGTTTTCTTTAAATTTCCGTAACAGACCGCCATGGTAGATTACGGGACCAGTGAGCCACTGTTTCATAAAGGTGGCTTACTGATTGCTGGCCCCAAGGGAAATACTGAACGAACAATATAAGTGTTTTCACACCTCCAATGTGATGGTGCGGAGATGGAAAAGAGTCAGGACCCCGATGGCTGAGCTCCGGCTGTTTCGACAGCTAGATCCGAGCTAAGCCAGCTGTCGAACCGGCCGGAGTTCAGCCGTCGGGATCCTGACTCTTTTCCTATTACCCACTCTATTACCCACTCTATTACCCTAAGTATCGAGTACTCTGATACGTTATGGTCCACCTGGTTTCTTACCTAACTGTCTTTGCTATATATATATATATTTACTAAAAAGAGACTCAAGAATGAACAAAATCCTTCAAACACATCATAAAGAGCAAAAGACAACCTAAATCCATAAAAAAACATCCTCACACAAGCCCAAATCCAACAAACCCTCATAATGAACCCTACAGTAACAAAATGCGGAAGGCCCAACTGTGGCATATGCATAAATCTAATAGAAGGTTCAACATTCCATTTTAAACAAGGACAACATTTCACAGTTAAACACAACTTTACATGTGCATCTGAAAACCTAATCTATGTTTTAACCTGCTCAGGTTGTCAAGAGCACTACATAGGACAGACAAAAAACAGCCTCCGACAACGTATGACTGTCCATAAATCACAAATCAAAATACAGGAATAAAGAAAGATTGCGTTTAGTGAAATATATCGCCAATTGTGAACCCAACCAACATCCAAACTTTAAAATTTTCCCCATTTACAAATTCATAGACAACGCTACTATCATCCATCGTACCAATAAGGAAACGTATTTCATTAACAAATTCCAACCTCTACTTAATGCACTAAACTTCGGACTAAACTAAAACTGGAACAAACAATCAAACATTTACAAATACCTATGTCTCTCTAAACAGTTACCTCCCTCACACCCTACCTAATCCTTTTTTTTAAATAAATTAAATATCTTCCAGCATGAATTACCTCCCCTGCATATTAACTCTCTAAAAAGGGAAATCATATCAAACCCCAGTCCACCATTTGCCTCCATCATGGATCAACTCAGCACTCTTGCTATATTAACACATTTTGATATGCTTATTTTTAAGAACTGTGCCTGTAAATAACATTATTTTTTCTTTCACATTGCCTTATTATGTTCCACATTACGTCCCTTTTTTTTCTTTTTTTCTTTTCACTTCATAAACCTTGTTTGTAAATAACATTATTCTTTCTGCACCATTTCTTTAACATGTCCAACACTACCATTTTACACCAATACATATTATTATCATTTGATAATGCATAAAAATGCTGAAACCGGTAATAGACAATTATTAAACATTCAAATAGATAAATAAATGCCATTGTTAATTAATAAATAAATCAACTAATACCTTAACACTTCACACAAAGTAAAATATTTCGTTTTAATCATTTTCTAACCCAGAAAAAAAGAGAGAAAGAAATAAAAAGGGGAAAAAAATGTTTCTTCCTAATAATCGTCTTTTTCTCCCTGTTTTCATATATATATATTATTGAGTAAAATGAAGGTTGTCAGCCAAGCGGGCAACAACTGGCCCTCTTGATCGCCTTCGAGTCAAAAACATTTTTCTGTTGTTTTTTTTAATATCCTTATAGCCTCTTGGATTGTGTTTACCATTATTCCTTTATTATATAACCATTATGCAATAAATACCTGATGATGTCACCAAGAGTTACGTAACCAAGCCACTGAAATGTACATAGTGTTCGTTGAAATATATCTTTGAAGGAATTTCACCAGTCCGACTTCCTGTCATTTTACTCAATAATAATTAACCCCGTTCTCGCACCACCAACAAGATTTAACATCAAAGATGGATGGGTGCGTTTCCTAATATTACATCATGGCTGGCTATACAGAATGACTAGTTCTATCCAGTGGTGAGACACCACGTATGTGTGTAGTGAAATTTGAATTGATTTATTTAGAATATATCTTGAGACAATGTAGAACATGAATTATAATTGAACAAGGTTTGTACTTACATTGGTTTGTCTTCGTTTTCTTTATCTTGAAATAGTTTTAAAACATATTTATTTTATTATTATTATTAACAAGGACGGTATTAGCAACATTGTGTAAAGTTGATTATATTTATTGTGCTATTCAGTTACATCCCTTTGCCTTCGGTTTTCATTTTTAATCTGTCAGAATGGATAAAATAAGCAACCAATCAAACCGATTTCGAGTAATGTTATCGCTTGATACTTAAGCATGAGCAGTACAGATATGGATTTTTACTCCTGTTATGGACTTGCACATTCTGGCAGAGGCGTTTCAATAATGGAGGCCTCTCACAGTAGGTGTTACTGTCCTGTTTCGGTGCACTTGATGATTCAGTCCACCAACTGAGGCTCACTCTTTTCCACACAAACAGAAATGACGAGCTACTCCGATGATTTCCAGGGCTAGCTCTATATACACACACACACACGCATACGCACGCACGCACGCACGCGCACACACGCACGCACGCACGCACACGCACGCGCACGCACGCACACGCACACACCAAACACGCACACGCACACGAGAGAGAGAGAGAGTGTGTGTGTGTGTTCTCGCTTCTTATTTATTTAAACAGATGCTTATTTACTCCAGTTTACTATGGTAGATAGTTTTCAGTTTCAAAGCATTTCATTTTATTTTTACAGCAAAACCCCTTTGATTCCAAATTCCCTAATTCCTGTATCCTGAAAATATAGAGGAGTGTTAACCTCAACACATTGTTGTCCTCGCCAGGGATAAGAATCATCTCCCCTACTTTAGTTGCTTTAAGTCGCACCTTGCTCTCCACTCTCATTGCTCTCCACTCTCCTTTCTCTCCACTCTCATTGCTCTCCACTCTCTCCCCTGTCCTTGCTCTTCACTCTCCTTCCTCTTCACTCTCCTTTCTCTTCACTCTCCTTGCTCTCCACTATTCACTCTCCTTGCTCTTCACTCTCCTTGCTCTTCACTCTCCTTGCTCTTCACTCTCCTTGCTCTTCACTCTCCTTGCTCTTCACTCTCCTTGCTCTTCACTCTCCTTGCTCTCCACTCTCCTTGCTCTCCACTCTCCTTGCTCTCCACTCTCATTGCTCTCCACTCTCATTGCTCTCCACTCTCATTGCTCTCCACTCTCATTGCTCTCCACTCTCCTTGTTCTCCACTTTCCTTGCTATCCACTCTCCTTTCTCTACACTCTCCTTTCTCCTTGCTTTCCACTCTCCTTGCTCGCCACTCTCCTTGCTCTCCACTCTCCTTTCTCTCCACTCCCCTTGCTCTCCACTCTCCTTGCTCTCTACTCTCCTTTCTCTCCACTCTCTTTGCTCTCCACTCTCCTTTCTCTCCACTCTCCTTGCTCCACTCTTCACTCTCATTGATCTCCACTCATATTGCTCTCCCCTCTCCTTGCTCCACTCTTCACTCTCATTTCTCTCCACGCTCTCCCCTCTCCTTGCTCTCCCCTCTCCTTGCTCTCCACTCTCCTTGCTCTTCACTCTCTTTTCTCTCCACGCCCTCCCCCTCTCCTTTATCTCCACTCTCATTTCTCTCCACTCTCATTGCTCTCCACTCTCCTTGCTCTCCACTCTCATTGCTCTCCACTCTCATTGCTCTCCACTCTCATTGCTCTCCACTCTCCTTGCTCTCCACTCTCATTGCTCTCCCCTCTCCTTGCTCTCTACTCTCCACTCTTCACTTTCTTCACTGGCCACTCTACACTCTTCACTCTCTCCAATTTCCACTCTTCACTCTCCTTGCTCTCATTACTCTCCACTCTCCTTGCTCTCCATTCTCATTACTCTCCACTCTCATTACTCTCCACTCTCTTTACTCTCCACTCTCATTTCTCTCCACTCTCCTTGCTCTCCACTCTCATTGCTCTCCACTCTCATTGCTCTCCCCTCTCCTTGCTCTCTACTCTCCACTCTTCACTTTCTTCACTCGCCACTCTCCACTCTTCACTCTCTCCAATTTCCACTCTTCACTCTCTTTGCTCTCATTACTCTCCACTCTCATTACTCTCCACTCTCCTTGCTCTCCACTCTCATTACTCTCCACTCTCATTACTCTCCACTCTCTTTACTCTCCACTCTCATTGCTCAGCCTGTTATAGTTGCTTTTATCAGTATGTTCAACATACTGATAAAAGCAACTATGACAGGCTGACCTGTTTCTGAAATTTCAATAGACTTTCGGCTGGGAAGTGATATGATAGCTGCCCAATGGGGTGGGAGCATATCCTTTGGACGTTAAAACTCGCTTATTCTTGCTAAGATGATTCCAGTTCCTTTGAGGACTAACAACACACCCAGGAGCTGGACATATCGATGAATTAACAGGGTAGAACACATTACAACATCGTGTTTTCCTGTTTTTCCTGCCTTAATTCTTACTGCCTGATGTTTGACTTACACTTATTATTTTACAATACTCCGGAGTGAACAAACCAACCTGCGCACTTTGTTGAGTGCTCCAACCTACATACTAAGGTGTCGGTAAACAACCAACACATACTCAAAATTTATATATATATATATATATTTTTTTTTATCATAGAATTGTGTATATATGTTTGTATTTGTGAGTGGATGATAATAATATTATAATATAACATTAATACTCCACGTGATAGATGACAACAAGCCGAATATTAATGTTATATTATTAAATTATATTATTATTATTATTCACTCACGCATGCATTTAGGTATCCACGATGTTAAGAGCGAAAACAAATTTTGTTATATATATCCCGGGTTTATCCCGGGTTCCATCGGGGGTAACCACAGAAAGTAAGGTACTCAATGCAAAGCAGAGTATAATTATTTAATATAGAAAAGCTTTTACAGGACTAGAACTGTTTCATTCGTGAGAAATCATCAGGAAGCTGCTGATGATTTCTCACGAATGAAACAGTTCTAGTCCTGTAGAAGCTTTTCTATATTATATATATATATATATATATATAATAAATACAAAGACCCAAATCCAGGAAGGACTCGATAATGTTGTAGATTTATTGTAGATATATTGTAGAAATGGAGAGATATATTGTAGAATATTGAGATATAGAGATGTGTTGTAGATATAGATATATAGAGATGTGTTGTAGAGATATATAGAGATGTGTTGTAGATATAGATATATAGAGATGTGTTGTAGAGATATATAGAGATGTGTTGTAGATATATAGAGATATGTTGTAGATATATAGAGATATGTTGTAGATATATAGAGATATGTTGTAGATATATAGAGATATGTTGTAGATATATAGAGATATGTTGTAGAGATAGAGAGATGTGTTGTAGAGTTCTGTTGCAATATTTGGTATTCCTTGTAAAATTTATAAATCTATTGCAATTGTTTTTAGACAATCATACAAATATTATTTATTGTAGAATATATAGAAATGTTGGCAATATATGTAGTATATTGTACTACATATATAGAAGTGTTGGTAATATATGTAGTTTATTGTGTTGGTAATATATGTAGTATATTGTGGAATATATAGAAGTGTTGGTAATATATGTAGTTTATTGTACTACATATATAGAAATGTTGGTAATATATGTAGTATATTGTGGAATATATAGAAATGTTGGTAATATATGTAGTATATTGTGGAATATATAGAAATGTTGGTAATATATGTAGTTTATTGTACTAGATATATAGAAGTGTTGGTAATATATGTAGTTTATTGTGGAATATATAGAAGTGTTGGAAATATATGTAGTATATTGTGGAATATATAGAAGTGTTGGTAATATATGTAGTATATTGTGGAATATATAGAAGTGTTGGTAATATATGTAGTATATTGTAGTATATATAGAAGTGTTGGCAATATATGTAGTATATTGTACTACATATATAGAAGTGTTGGCAATATATGTAGTTTAGTGTGTTGGTAATATATGTAGTATATTGTGGAATATATAGAAATGTTGGTAATATATGTAGTATATTGTGGAATATATAGAAATGTTGGTAATATATGTAGTATATTGTAGTATATATAGTAGTGTTGGCAATATATTTAGTATATTGTACTATATATATATAGAAATGTTGGTAATATATGTAGTATATTGTGGAATATATAGAAATGTTGGTAATATATGTAGTATATTGTAGTATATATAGTAGTGTTGGCAATATATGTAGTATATTGTACTATATATAGAGAAATGTTGGTAATATATGTAGTATATTGTGGAATATATAGAAGTGTTGGTAATATATGTAGTACATTGTGGAATATATAGAAGTGTTGGTAATATATGTAGTATATTGTGGAATATATAGAAATGTTGGTAATATATGTAGTATATTGTAGTATATATAGAAGTGTTGGCAATATATGTAGTATATTGTACTACATATATAGAAGTGTTGGTAATATATGTAGTTTATTGTGTTGGTAATATATGTAGTATATTGTGGAATATATAGAAGTGTTGGTAATATATGTAGTTTATTGTACTACATATATAGAAGTGTTGGTAATATATGTAGTATATTGTGGAATATATAGAAGTGTTGGTAATATATGTAGTATTTTGTGGAATATATAGAAATGTTGACTATTGTATAAAACCATTCCTCTAGGAATATTACCATTTTTAGAATATTGTTATTCGTGTAGAATATTCTAAAATTGCTGGCAATTCTGTTATATTTTGTTGAAATATTTTCATTTATCGATGAAGATCGAAGAAATTTTCCATTTTCTGTTAAATTATATAAACACGTTTGGTAGGTTGACAGTTGATGTAACAGTGTTGTAGAGTTGGTGATCTTTGGTAGGTTGACAGTGACAGTGTTGTAGAGTTGGTGACCTTTGGTAGGTTGACAGTAAATGTGTTGTAGAGTTGGTGACGTTTGGTAGGTTGACAGTGATAGTGTTGTAGAGTTGGTGACGTTTGGTAGGTTGACTGTGACAGTGTTGTAGAGTTGGTGACGTTTGGTAGGTTGACTGTGACAGTGTTGTAGAGTTGGTGACGTTTGGTAGGTTGACAGTGACAGTGTTGTAGAGTTGGTGACCTTTGGTAGGTTGACTGTGACAGTGTTGTAGAGTTGGTGACGTTTGGTAGGTTGACAGTGACAGTGTTGTAGAGTTGGTGACGTTTGGTATGTTGACTGTGACAGTGTTGTAGAGTTGGTGACCTTTGGTAGGTTGACAGTGACAGTGTTGTAGAGTTGGTGACGTTTGGTAGGTTGACAGTGACAGTGTTGTAGAGTTGGTGACGTTTGGTAGGTTGACAGTGACAGTGTTGTAGAGTTGGTGACGTTTGATAGGTTGACAGTGTTGTAGAGTTTGTAACGTTTGGTAGGTTGGCAGTGACAGTGTTGTAGAGTTGGTGACGTTTGGTAGGTTGACTGTGACAGTGTTGTAGAGTTGGTGACGTTTGGTAGGTTGACAGTGACAGTGTTGTAGAGTTGGTGACGTTTGGTAGGTTGACAGTGACAGTGTTGTAGAGTTGGTGACGTTTGGTAGGTTGACAGTGACAGTGTTGTAGAGTTGGTGACGTTTGGTAGGTTGACAGTGACAGTGTTGTAGAGTTGGTGACGTTTGGTAGGTTGACAGTGACAGTGTTGTAGAGTTTGTAACGTTTGATAGGTTGACTGTGACAGTGTTGTAGAGTTTGTAACGTTTGGTAGGTTGACAGTGACAGTGTTGTAGAGTTGGTGACGTTTGGTAGGGTGACAGTGTTGTAGAGTTGGTAACCTTTGGTAGGTTGACTGTGACAGTGTTGTAGAGTTTGTAACGTTTGGTAGGTTGACAGTGACAGTGTTGTAGAGTTGGTGACGTTTGGTAGGTTGACAGTGACAGTGTTGTAGAGTTGGTAACCTTTGGTAGGTTGACTGTGACAGTGTTGTAGAGTTGGTGACGTTTGGTAGGTTGACAGTGACAGTGTTGTAGAGTTGGTGACGTTTGGTAGGTTGACAGTGACAGTGTTGTAGAGTTGGTGACGTTTGGTAGGTTGACAGTGACATTGTTGTAGAGTTGGTGACGTTTGGTAGGTTGACAGTGACAGTGTTGTAGAGTTGGTAACCTTTGGTAGGTTGACTGTGACAGTGTTGTAGAGTTGGTGACGTTTGGTAGGTTGACAGTGACAGTGTTGTAGAGTTGGTGACGTTTGGTAGGTTGACAGTGACAGTGTTGTAGAGTTGGTGACGTTTGGTAAGGTTGACAGTGACAGTGTTGTAGAGTTGGTGACGTTTGGTAGGTTGACAGTGACAGTGTTGTAGGGTTGGTAACCTTTGGTAGGTTGACACTGACAGTGTTGTAGAGTTGGTGACGTTTGGTAGGTTGACAGTGACAGTGTTGTAGAGTTGGTGACGTTTGGTAGGTTGACAGTGACAGTGTTGTAGAGTTGGTGACGTTTGGTAGGTTGACAGTGACAGTGTTGTAGAGTTGGTGACGTTTGCTAGGTTGACAGTGACAGTGTTGTAGAGTTGGTGACGTTTGGTAGGTTGACTGTGACACTATTGTAGAGTTGGTGACATTTGGTAGGTTGACTGTGACAGTGTTGTAGAGTTGGTGACGTTTGGTAGGTTGACTGTGACACTATTGTAGAGTTGGTGACGTTTGGTAGGTTGACAGTGACAGTGTTGTAGAGTTGGTGACGTTTGGTAGGTTGACTGTGACAGTGTTGTAGAGTTTGTGACCTTTGGTAGGTTGACTGTGACAGTGTTGTAGAGTTGGTAACATTTGGTAGGTTGACTGTGACAGTGTTGTAGAGTTGGTGACGTTTGGTAGGTTGACAGTGACAGTGTTGTAGAGTTGGTAACCTTTGGTAGGTTGACTGTGACAGTGTTGTAGAGTTTGTAACGTTTGGTAGGCTGACCGTAACAGTGTTGTAGAGTTGGTGACCTGTGGTAGGTTGACTGTGACAGTGTTGTAGAGTTGGTCACGTTTGGGAGGTTGACAGTGACAGTGTTGTAGAGTTGGTGACCTTTGGTAGGTTGACTGTGACAGTGTTGTAGAGTTGGTGACGTTTGGTAGGTTGACTGTGACAGTGTTTTAGAGTTTGTCACGTTTGGGAGGTTGACAGTGACAGTGTTGTAGAGTTGGTGACCTTTGGTAGGTTGACAGTGACAGTGTTGTAGAGTTGGTGACGTTTGGTAGGTTGACAGTGACAGTGTTTTAGAGTTGGTGACGTTTGGTAGGTTGACAGTGACAGTGTTGTAGAGTTGGTGACGTTTGGTAGGCTGACCGTAACAGTGTTGTAGAGTTGGTGACCTGTGGTAGGTTGGCTGTGACAGTGTTGTAGAGTTGGTGACCTTTGGTAGGTTGACAGTGACAGTGTTGTAGAGTTGGTGACGTTTGGTAGGTTGACAGTGACAGTGTTGTAGAGTTGGTGACGTTTGGTAGGTTGACATTGACAGTGTTGTAGAGTTGGTGACGTTTGGTAGGTTGACAGTGACAGTGCTGTAGAGTTGGTGACGTTTGGTAGGTTGACAGTGACAGTGTTGTAGAGTTGGTGACGTTTGGTAGGTTGACTGTGACAGTGTTGTAGAGTTGGTGACCTGTGGTAGGTTGGCTGTGACAGTGTTGTAGAGTTGGTGACCTTTGGTAGGTTGGCTGTGACAGTGTTGTAGAGTTGGTGACATTTGGTAGGTTGACAGTGACAGTGTTGTAGAGTTGGTGACGTTTGGTAGGTTGACAGTCACAGTGTTGTAGAGTTGGTGACGTTTGGTAGGTTGACTGTGACAGTGTTGTAGAGTTTGTAACGTTTGGTAGGTTGACAGTGTTGTAGAGTTGGTGACGTTTGGTAGGTTGACCGTAACAGTGTTGTAGAGTTGGTGACCTGTGGTAGGTTGACAGTGACAGTGTTGTAGAGTTGGTGACCTTTGGTAGGTTGACTGTGACAGTGTTGTAGAGTTGGTGACGTTTGGTAGGCTGACCGTAACAGTGTTGTAGAGTTGGTGACCTGTTGTAGGTTGACAGTGACAGTGTTGTAGAGTTGGTAACCTTTGGTAGGTTGACTGTGACAGTGTTGTAGAGTTGGTGACGTTTGGTAGGCTGACCATAACAGTGTTGTATAATTGGTGACCTTCGGTAGGTTCGCAGTGACAGTGTTGTAGAGTTGGTGACGTTTGGTAGGTTGACAGTGACAGTGTTGTAGAGTTGGTGACGTTTGGTAGGTTGACAGTGACAGTGTTGTAGAGTTGGGGACGTTTGGTAGATTGACTGTGACAGTGTTGTAGAGTTGGTGACGTTTGGTAGGCTGACCGTAACAGTGTTGTAGAGTTGGTGACGTTTGGTAGGTTGACAGTGACAGTGTTGTAGAGTTGGTGACCTTTGGTAGGTTGACTGTGACAGTGTTGTAGAGTTGGTGACCTTTGGTAGGTTGGCAGTGACAGTGTTGTAGAGTTGGTGACGTTTGGTAGGTTGACTGTGACAGTGTTGTAGAGTTGGTGACGTTTGGTAGGTTGACCGTAACAGTGTTGTAGAGTTGGTGACGTTTGGTAGGTTGGCAGTGACAGTGTTGTAGAGTTGGTGACCTTTGGTAGGTTGACAGTGACAGTGTTGTAGAGTTGGTGACGTTTGGTAGGTTGACAGTGACAGTGTTTTAGAGTTGGTGACGTTTGGTAGGTTGACAGTGACAGTGTTGTAGAGTTGGTGACGTTTGGTAGGCTGACCGTAACAGTGTTGTAGAGTTGGTGACCTGTGGTAGGTTGGCTGTGACAGTGTTGTAGAGTTGGTGACCTTTGGTAGGTTGACAGTGACAGTGTTGTAGAGTTGGTGACGTTTGGTAGGTTGACAGTGACAGTGTTGTAGAGTTGGTGACGTTTGGTAGGTTGACATTGACAGTGTTGTAGAGTTGGTGACGTTTGGTAGGTTGACAGTGACAGTGCTGTAGAGTTGGTGACGTTTGGTAGGTTGACAGTGACAGTGTTGTAGAGTTGGTGACGTTTGGTAGGTTGACTGTGACAGTGTTGTAGAGTTGGTGACCTGTGGTAGGTTGGCTGTGACAGTGTTGTAGAGTTGGTGACCTTTGGTAGGTTGGCTGTGACAGTGTTGTAGAGTTGGTGACCTTTGGTAGGTTGACAGTGACAGTGTTGTAGAGTTGGTGACGTTTGGTAGGTTGACAGTCACAGTGTTGTAGAGTTGGTGACGTTTGGTAGGTTGACTGTGACAGTGTTGTAGAGTTTGTAACGTTTGGTAGGTTGACAGTGTTGTAGAATTGGTGACGTTTGGTAGGTTGACCGTAACAGTGTTGTAGAGTTGGTGACCTGTGGTAGGTTGACAGTGACAGTGTTGTAGAGTTGGTGACCTTTGGTAGGTTGACTGTGACAGTGTTGTAGAGTTGGTGACGTTTGGTAGGCTGACCGTAACAGTGTTGTAGAGTTGGTGACCTGTGGTAGGTTGACAGTGACAGTGTTGTAGAGTTGGTGACGTTTGGTAGGCTGACCATAACAGTGTTGTATAATTGGTGACCTTCGGTAGGTTCGCAGTGACAGTGTTGTAGAGTTGGTGACGTTTGGTAGGTTGACAGTGACAGTGTTGTAGAGTTGGTGACGTTTGGTAGGTTGACAGTGACAGTGTTGTAGAGTTGGGGACGTTTGGTAGGTTGACTGTGACAGTGTTGTAGAGTTGGTGACGTTTGGTAGGCTGACCGTAACAGTGTTGTAGAGTTGGTGACGTTTGGTAGGTTGACAGTGACAGTGTTGTAGAGTTGGTGACCTTTGGTAGGTTGACTGTGACAGTGTTGTAGAGTTGGTGACCTTTGGTAGGTTGGCAGTGACAGTGTTGTAGAGTTGGTGACGTTTGGTAGGTTGACTGTGACAGTGTTGTAGAGTTGGTGACGTTTGGTAGGTTGACCGTAACAGTGTTGTAGAGTTGGTGACGTTTGGTAGGTTGGCAGTGACAGTGTTGTAGAGTTTGTCACGTTTGGTAGGTTGACAGTGACAGTGTTGTAGAGTTGGTGACGTTTGGTAGGTTGACTGTGACAGTGTTGTAGAGTTGGTGACGTTTGGTAGGCTGACCGTAACAGTGTTGTATAGTTGGTGACCTTTGGTAGGTTGGCAGTGAGAGTGTTGTAGAATTGGTGACGTTTGGTAGGTTGACAGTGACAGTGTTGTAGAGTTGGTGACCTTTGGTAGGTTGGCAGTGACAGTGTTGTAGAGTTGGTGACCTTTGGTAGGTGGACAGTAACAGTGTTGTAGAGTTGGTGACCTTTGGTAAATTGGCAGTGACAGTGTTGTAGAGTTGGTGACCTTTGGTAGGTTGACAGTGACAGTGTTGTAGAGTTGGTGACGTTTGGTAGGTTGACAGTAACAGTGTTGTAGAGTTGGTGACGTTTGGTATGTTGACTGTGACAGTGTTGTAGAGTTTGTGACCTTTGGTAAATTGGCAGTGACAGTGTTGTAGAATTGGTGACCTTTGGTAGTTTGACTGTGACAGTGTTGTAGAGTTGGTGACGTTTGGTAGGTTGACTGTGACAGTGTTGTAGAGTTGGTGACGTTTGGTAGGTTGACAGTGACAGTGTTGTAGAGTTGGTGACCTCTGGTAGGTTGGCAGTGACAGTGTTGTAGAGTTGGTGACGTTTGGTAGGTTGACAGTGTTGTAGAGTTGGTGACGTTTGGTAGGTTGACAGTGTTGTAGAGTTGTTGACGTTTGGTAGGTTGACTGTGATAGTATTGTAGAGTTGGTGATGTTTGGTAGGTTGACGGTGACAGTGTTGTAGAGTTGGTGACGTTTGATAGGTTGACAGTGACAGTGTTGTAGAGTTGGTGACGTTTGGTAGGTTGACTGTGACAGTGTTGTAGAGTTGGTGACGTTTGGTAGGTTGACAGTGACAGTGTTGTAGAGTTGGCGACGTTTGATAGGTTGACTGTGACAGTATTGTAGAGTTGGTGACGTTTGGTAGGTTGACAGTGACAGTGTTGTCGAGTTGGTGACGTTTGGTAGGTTGACTGTGACAGTGTTGTAGAGTTGGTGACGTTTGGTAGGATGACGGTGACAGTGTTGTAGAGTTGGTGACGTTTGGTAGGTTGACAGTGACAGTGTTGTAGGGTTGGTGACCTTTGGTAGATTGGCAGTGACAGTGTTGTAGAGTTGGTGACGTTTGGTTGGTTGACTGTGACAGTGTTGTAGAGTTGGTGACGTTTGGTAGGTTGACAGTGACAGTGTTGTTGGGGTGGTGACGTTTGGTAGGTTGACAGTGACAGTGTTGTAGAGTTGGTGACGTTTGGTAGGTTGACAGTGACAGTGTTGTAGAGTTGGTGACATTTGGTAGGTTCACAGTGACAGTGTTGTAGAGTTGGTGACGTTTGGTAGGTTGACAGTGACAGTGTTGTAGAGTTGGTGACGTTTGGTAGGTTGACTGTGACAGTATTGTAGAGTTGGTGACGTTTGGTAGGTTGACAGTGACAGTGTTGTAGAGTTGGTGACGTTTGGTAGGTTGACAGTGACAGTGTTGTAGAGTTGGTGACGTTTGGTAGGTTGACAGTGACAGTGTTGTAGAGTTGGTGACGTTTGGTAGGTTGACAGTGACAGTGTTGTAGAGTTGGTGACCTTTGGTAGGTTGACTGTGACAGTGTTGTAGAGTTTGTCACATTTGGTAGGTTGACTGTGACAGTGTTGTAGAGTTTGTCACATTTGGTAGGTTGACTGTGACAGTGTTGTAGAGTTTGTCACATTTGGTAGGTTGACTGTGACAGTGTTGTAGAGTTTGTCACATTTGGTAGGTTGACTGTGACAGTGTTGTAGAGTTGGTGACGTTTGGGAGGTTGACAGTAACAGTGTTGTAGAGTTGGTGACGTTTGGTAGGTTGACAGTGACAGTGTTGTAGATTTGGTGACCTTTGGTAGGTTGACTGTGACAGTGTTGTAGAGTTGGTGACCTTTGGTAGGTTGACTGTGACAGTGTTGTAGAGTTTGTCACATTTGGTAGGTTGACTGTGACAGTGTTGTAGAGTTGGTCACGTTTGGTAGGCTGACCGTAACAGTGTTGTAGAGTTGGTGACCTGTGGTAGGTTGGCTGTGACAGTGTGGTAGAGTTGGTGACCTTTGGTAGGTTGACAGTGACAGTGTTGTAGAGTTGGTGACGTTTGGTAGGTTGACTGTGACATTGTTGTAGAGTTGGTGACCTTTGGTAGGTTGACTGTGACAGTGTTGTAGAGTTGGTGACGTTTGGTAGGCTGACAGTGACAGTGTTGTAGAGTTGGTGACCTTTGGTAGGTTGACTGTGACAGTGTTGTAGAGTTGGTGACGTTTGGTAGGTTGACAGTGACAGTGTTGTAGAGTTGGTGACGTTTGGTAGGTTGACTGTGACAGTGTTGTAGAGTTTGTAACGTTTGGTAGGTTGACAGACAGTGTTGTAGAGTTGGTGACGTTTGGTAGGTTGACAGTGACAGTGTTGTAGAGTTGGTGACGTTTGGTAGGTTGACTGTGACAGTGTTGTAGAGTTGGTGACGTTTGGTAGGTTGACTGTGACAGTGTTGTAGTGTTGGTGACGTTTGGTAGGTTGACAGTGACAGTGTTGTAGAGTTGGTGACGTTTGGTAGGTTGACAGTGACAGTGTTGTAGAGTTGGTGACGTTTACTCTGGCACTTAAGATTACTTTTTGGAGACTGTTATAGAAATAGAAAAATTTGTCGGGAAATTATGGATAAAGTTGGCTGTAACTGTGTGTAAGCTTTGCTGTTTGATGGAACACATTGTAGAGTTATTGGTGTTTGATGGATTATCACAGCGATATTGTCACAATTGTAGAAAATGGTAGAAATATGGCTATTTATTGCTTTGTCGAAGAATATTCAAGAATAATTATCATGTTAAACGTTGTACAAATTCTATGGCTTCAGTATGTTCTTGTATTTACCAAACTTCATTCCTGAAGATTATATAGAAAATATTAAAAGGAAAAGCTGGTAAGATGATAATAATTAAGAAATGTTAGTTATAGTAATCTCTACCCGGAACGTAAAGGGAGGTAATTTCCTACCGTAGATCACTGTCGGACGCTCTAACAATCTGCCAATATACTACCCTAAATAACAATGGTTTCTACTTTTAGCAGAAGACCAGTAACTCGGAAAGAAGTAATCTTCACTCCAATACTTCATTGACATTTTATTTTATCGACCATGGAAAGTATCAGTCACGTGGTGTGATGGTCATTTCCTGACCATCACTTAATCCAGAGTTTCTCTTCTCACGCCATTGAAATGTCTCCTGGTTAAGTCTATAAAATACTGGAAACTTCTCTTGTATGTAGAGCACCTGAATATTTGTACCTGTAGGAAATATAATAATAATAATGTTTTCTGATATAGGCACAAGGCCAGCAATTATTTTTGTGGGGGAGGAGAAAGTCGATTAAATCGACGCCAGTGCATTACTGGTACTTTATTTTATCGACTCTGTAAGGATGAAAGGCAAAGTAGACCTTGGCGAGATTTGAACTCAGGACGTAAATATCCGGAATAAATGCTACAAAGCATTTTCTCCGACGCTCTAACGTTCTGCCAATCCACCGCCCTAATAATAATAATAATTGACAGAAAAACAAAACAATAAAGACTGTAATTAGAATGCACACTCAAAATTAGATATAAAAATATTATATTTACGATTAATACAAAATTTTGTCGATCGACTTTCGTCAAATCGGACCGAGGAAACAATGTTTCCGTTGGTCTTTCCAATTGCTAATACTCCAGCTAGGAGGATCAACGAGAAATAAAGTGTCTTGTTCAAGGACATAACGCATCGCCTGGTCCAAGAATCGAACTGACAACCTCACGATTGCAAATCAAGTTCTCTAACCAATCAGCCACACGCCTTCACCATTAATACAAGGGAAACTTAAACATCTAAATGACATTAATTTGTAGTGCAGTTGGTTAACAAATTCGTCAGAACGTCAGGCCTTGTGCCTAAATCTGAAATAAATTAGAACTCAATTCTGTATATTTTAATATATTATTTCTGTTAGTTTTAGATCTGTCGTAATGTATCCTGTGTTCTGTTTACAAGGTTTATGATGATGTATTAATCTATCCTAGAGTTAGTGTGTCTAGGATATATATAATTGTTTCTACTTTTGGTACAAGGCCAGCAATTACCTCAGTACATTTCTGGTACTTTATTTTATCGACCCCATAAGGATGAAAGGCAAAGTTAACCTCAGCGGGATTTGAACTCAGAATGGCAAGGGCCTTAACTCTGACACTCTGTCAGGCTCTCCACCGATACTGCCAATCCACAGCCCTTGCTTTATATAATGCACTTTACTTATTCTTTCAGTATTTGTAATAAGTGTTGTACTTTTTGTGGTATATTTCTTCCTCAACTCAGAAGAATGTTTTGATATTAGTTGGATATATTTACATCAACTGTATGTAGATGTCTGAGGTTTTAACACCACATTAGTATAGTATCGGGATGGGGAAGGTGGGACATTTGGCATTATGTAGTGGAAACCGGTTTGGGGGTTGGT
>CAXHJY010000931.1:67500-100000 GCA_964016885.1 Eledone cirrhosa
TTACAAACATCAATGTTAGTTTGGCAATAGTGCCATCGTATTAGGCACTAGATGTCTGATGACGATATCATGCATGTTTATTAAAAGAGATTAAAAAAATGATGCATAAAGAAGAGGAAGAAATAATGCCGGCGACTAAAAATGTTTAATTGCTCACTAGTAAAAAAAAATATATTTGTTTGATGCAAGCCTTGATTTAAAAAACTAGAGGAGAAAAACAAACAAACATGTCATTGTAAATATGGATATTTTCTTAATATTAACATATTAGGAAGAGAAAGGGTTAACTAAAAACGGTTGTTTTGTATTTCTGACGAGGCACAATGTTTGGTTTTTATTTGGTTTTTATTTGAGTTGATGTAACTCTAAAATATGCCCTGATTTGAGCAAAACTATGATGGGACCTTCATATCTTTTTTTCTTTTTTTTATCAAGAATAGTTTATTTAGGACTACATTATGGGATATGATCTCTGAGGGATTTGACTGTTATTTCTAGTAGGTCGAATTAACAGCACGTAATGGCTTCCTCATTGGTTCGTGGTGACGAGTATTTTTTATATGCCTATTATCTGCTCCATTGCCATCGAGCAATGCAGGCTTGGGGGAGAGTGAATGTTCCTCTAAAGAATGGTGAAAACTAAAATTATTGATCGAACACCAGACTTCCTCCACTCTCTCAACACCTCACCAGACTTCTTCCACTCCCCCTCAACACCCCACACAACCTAGGATATTTTGCGTTGGTTTTATTAATTTTTGTTTTAGTTTTGTGTGTTTTCCGTGGGTAGTGTGATTATAAAGAATTTGTTGTTTCATGAAAAGGTTTTCACTATAGAAATGGTAGCAGTAATAGTACTGGACGTATCACTGAACTATATATCACTATAGTATTGGACGTATCACTGTATTATCCCTTACTATAGTATTGACGTTGGACGTATCACTCTACTATATATCACTATAGTATTGACGTATCACTGTATTATCCAGCACTATAGTATCATTGTACTTTATATCACCACTTTTGATAAAACTGTAGCGTTTCCCCTTTTCGAAGATATCCTATGAGCTAGGACATTGTACCTGCTATACTATATAATGTACTTGCTATACCATATAATGTACTTGCTATACTATATAATGTACTTGCTATACCATATAATGTACTTGCTAAACTATATAATGTACTTGCTATACTATATAATGTACTTGCTATACTATATAATATACTTGCTATACTATATAATGTACTTGCTATACTATATAATATACTTGCTATACTATATAATGTACTTGCTATACTATATAATGTACTTGCTATACCATATAATGTACTTGCTACACTATATAATGTACTTGCTATACCATATAATGTAATTGCTATACTATATAATGTACTTGCTATACCATATAATGCACTTGCTATACTATATAATGTACTTGCTATACTATATAATGCACTTGCTATACTATATAATGTACTTGCTATACTATATAATGTACTTGCTATACTATATAATATACTTGCTATACTATATAATGTACTTGCTATACTGTATAATGTACTTGCTATACCATATAATGTACTTGCTATACTATATAATATACGTGCTATACAATATAATGTACTTGCTATACCATATAATGCACTTGCTATACTATATAATGTACTTGCTATACTATATAATGCACTTGCTACACTATATAATGCACTTGCTATACTGTATAATATACTTGCTATACTATATAATGTACTTGCTATACTATATAATGTACTTGCTATACTATATAATGTACTTGCTATACTATATAATGTACTTGCTATACTATATAATATACTTGCTATACTATATAATGTACTTGCTATACTATATAATGGACTTGCTATACTATATAATGTACTTGCTATACTATATAATGTACTTGCTATACTGTATAATGTACTTGCTATACTATATAATGCACTTGCTATACTATATAATGCACTTGCTATACTATATAATATACTTGCTATACTATATAATGCACTTGCTATACTATATAATGCACTTTCTATACTATATAATGCACTTTCTATACTATATAATATACGTGCTATACTATATAATGTACTTGCTATACTGTATAATGCACTTGCTATACTGTATAATATACTTGCTATACTATATAATGTACTTGCTATACTATATAATGTACTTGCTATACTGTATAATGTACTTGCTATACTGTATAATGTACTTGCTATACTATATAATGTAATTGCTATACTGTATAATGTACTTGCTATACTATATAATATACTTGCTATACTATATAATGTACTTGCTATACTATATAATGTACTTGCTACACTATATAATGTACTTGCTATACTGTATAATATACTTGCTATACTATATAATGTACTTGCTATACTATATAATGTACTTGCTACACTATATAATGTAATTGCTATACTATATAATGTACTTGCTATACTATATAATGTACTTGCTATACTGTATAATGTACTTGCTATACTATATAATGTACTTGCTATACTATATAATATACTTGCTACACTATATAATGTACTTGCTATACTGTATAATATACTTGCTATACTATATAATGTACTTGCTACACTATATAATGTACTTGCTATACTATATAATGTACTTGCTATACTGTATAATGTACTTGCTATACTATATAATGTACTTGCTATACTATATAATGTACTTGCTACACTATATAATGCACTTGCTATACTGTATAATATACTTGCTATACAATATAATGTACTGGCTATACTATATAATGTACTTGCTACACTATATAATGTACTTGCTATACTATATAATGTACTTGCTATACTATATAATGTACTTGCTATACTGTATAATGTACTTGCTATACTATATAATGCACTTGCTATACTATATAATGCACTTGCTATACTATATAATGTACTTGCTATACTATATAATGTACTTGCTATACTGTATAATGTACTTGCTATACTATATAATGTACTTGCTATACTATATAATATACTTGCTATACTATATAATGCACATGCTATACTATAGAATGCACTTGCTATACTGTATAATGCACTTGCTATACTGTATAATATACTTGCTATACTATATAATGTACTTGCTATACTATATAATGTACTTGCTATACTGTATAATGTACTTGCTATACTGTATAATGTACTTGCTATACTATATAATGTACTTGCTATACTGTATAATGTACTTGCTATACTATATAATATACTTGCTATACTATATAATGTACTTGCTATACTATATAATGTACTTGCTACACTATATAATGTACTTGCTATACTGTATAATATACTTGCTATACTATATAATGTACTTGCTATACTATATAATGTACTTGCTACACTATATAATGTACTTGCTATACTATATAATGTACTTGCTATACTATATAATGTACTTGCTATACTATATAATGTACTTGCTATACTATATAATGTACTTGCTATACTGTATAATGTACTTGCTATACTATATAATGTACTTGCTATACTATATAATATACTTGCTACACTATATAATGTACTTGCTATACTGTATAATATACTTGCTATACTATATAATGTACTTGCTACACTATATAATATACTTGCTATACTATATAATGTACTTGCTATACTGTATAATGTACTTGCTATACTATATAATGTACTTGCTATACTATATAATGTACTTGCTACACTATATAATGCACTTGCTATACTGTATAATATACTTGCTATACAATATAATGTACTGGCTATACTATATAATGTACTTGCTACACTATATAATGTACTTGCTATACTATATAATGTACTTGCTATACTATATAATGTACTTGCTATACTGTATAATGTACTTGCTATACTATATAATGCACTTGCTATACTATATAATGCACTTGCTATACTATATAATGTACTTGCTATACTATATAACGTACTTGCTATACTGTATAATGTACTTGCTATACTATATAATGTACTTGCTATACTATATAATATACTTGCTATACTATATAATGCACTCGCTATACTATATAATGCACTTGCTATACTGTATAATGCACTTGCTATACTGTATAATATACTTGCTATACTATATAATGTACTTGCTATACTATATAATGTACTTGCTATACTGTATAATGTACTTGCTATACTGTATAATGTACTTGCTATACTATATAATGTACTTGCTATACTGTATAATGTACTTGCTATACTATATAATATACTTGCTATACTATATAATGTACTTGCTATACTATATAATGTACTTGCTACACTATATAATGTACTTGCTATACTGTATAATATACTTGCTATACTATATAATGTACTTGCTATACTATATAATGTACTTGCTACACTATATAATGTACTTGCTATACTATATAATGTACTTGCTATACTATATAATGTACTTGCTATACTATATAATGTACTTGCTATACTATATAATGTACTTGCTATACTGTATAATGTACTTGCTATACTATATAATGTACTTGCTATACTATATAATATACTTGCTACACTATATAATGTACTTGCTATACTGTATAATATACTTGCTATACTATATAATGTACTTGCTACACTATATAATGTACTTGCTATACTATATAATGTACTTGCTATACTATATAATGTACTTGCTACACTATATAATGCACTTGCTATACTGTATAATATACTTGCTATACAATATAATGTACTGGCTATACTATATAATGTACTTGCTACACTATATAATGTACTTGCTATACTATATAATGTACTTGCTATAATATATAATGTACTTGCTATACTGTATAATGTACTTGCTATACTATATAATGCACTTGCTATACTATATAATGTACTTGCTATACTATATAATATAATTGCTATACTATATAATGTACTTGCTATACTGTATAATGTACTTGCTATACCATATAATGTACTTGCTATACTATATAATATACGTGCTATACTATATAATGTACTTGCTATACCATATAATGCACTTGCTATACTATATAATGTACTTGCTATACTATATAATGCACTTGCTACACTATATAATGCACTTGCTATACTGTATAATATACTTGCTATACTATATAATGTACTTGCTATACTATATAATGTACTTGCTATACTATATAATGTACTTGCTATACTATATAATGTACTTGCTATACTATATAATATACTTGCTATACTATATAATGTACTTGCTATACTATATAATGCACTTGCTATACTATATAATGTACTTGCTATACTATATAATGTACTTGCTATACTGTATAATGTACTTGCTATACTATATAATGCACTTGCTATACTATATAATGCACTTGCTATACTATATAATATACTTGCTATACTATATAATGCACTTGCTATACTATATAATGCACTTTCTATACTATATAATGCACTTTCTATACTATATAATATACGTGCTATACTATATAATGTACTTGCTATACTATATAATGTACTTTCTACACTATATAACATACTTGCTATACTATAGAATGCACTTGCTATACTATATAATGCACTTGCTATACTGTATAATGCACTTGCTATACTGTATAATATACTTGCTATACTATATAATGTACTTGCTATACTATATAATGTACTTGCTATACTGTATAATGTACTTGCTACACTGTATAATGTACTTGCTATACTGTATAATGTACTTGCTATACTATATAATGTACTGGCTATACTGTATAATGTACTTGCTATACTATATAATATACTTGCCATACTATATAATGTACTTGCTATACTATATAATGTACTTGCTACACTATATAATGTACTTGCTATACTGTATAATATACTTGCTATACTATATAATGTACTTGCTATACTATATAATGTACTTGCTACACTATATAATGTACTTGCTATACTATATAATGTACTTGCTATACTATATAATGTACTTGCTATACTATATAATGTACTTGCTATACTATATAATGTACTTGCTACACTATATAATGTACTTGCTATACTGTATAATGTACTTGCTATACTATATAATGTACTTGCTATACTGTATAATGTACTTGCTATACTATATAATGTACTTGCTATACTATATAATATACTTGCTACACTATATAATGTACTTGCTATACTGTATAATATACTTGCTATACTATATAATGTACTTGCTACACTATATAATGTACTTGCTATACTATATAATGTACTTGCTATACTGTATAATGTACTTGCTATACTATATAATGTACTTGCTATACTATATAATGTACTTGCTACACTATATAATGCACTTGCTATACTGTATAATATACTTGCTATACAATATAATGTACTGGCTATACTATATAATGTACTTGCTACACTATATAATGTACTTGCTATACTATATAATGTACTTGCTATACTATATAATGTACTTGCTATACTGTATAATGTACTTGCTATACTATATAATGCACTTGCTATACTATATAATGCACTTGCTATACTATATAATGTACTTGCTATACTATATAATGTACTTGCTATACTATATAATGCACTTGCTACACTATATAATGCACTTGCTATACTGTATAATATACTTGCTATACTATATAATGTACTTGCTATACTATATAATGTACTTGCTATACTATATAATGTACTTGCTATACTATATAATATACTTGCTATACTATATAATGTACTTGCTATACTATATAATGCACTTGCTATACTATATAATGTACTTGCTATACTATATAATGTACTTGCTATACTGTATAATGTACTTGCTATACTATATAATGCACTTGCTATACTATATAATATACTTGCTATACCATATAATGCACTTGCTATACTATATAATGCACTTGCTATACTATATAATGCACTTTCTATACTATGTAATATACTTGCTATACTATATAATGTACTTGCTATACTATATAATGTACTTGCTATACTATATAATGTACTTGCTACACTATATAATATACTTGCTATACTATATAATGCACTTGCTATACTATATAATGCACTTGCTATACTATATAATGTACTTGCTATACTGTATAATGTACTTGCTATACTATATAATGCACTTGCTATACTATATAATGCACTTGCTATACTATATAATGTACTTGCTATACTATATAATTTACTTGCTATACTATATAATGCACTTGCTACACTATATAATGCACTTGCTATACTGTATAATATACTTGCTATACTATATAATGTACTTGCTATACTATATAATGTACTTGCTACACTATATAATATACTTGCTATACTATATAATGTACTTGCTATACTATATAATGTACTTGCTTTACTATATAATGTACTTGCTATACTATATAATGTACTTGCTATACTATATAATGCACTTGCAATACTGTATAATATACTTGCTATACTATATAATATACTTGCTATACTATATAATGCACTTGCTACACTGTATAATGCACTTGCTATACTGTATAATATACTTGCTATACTATATAATGTACTTGCTACCCTATATAATATACTTGCTATAATATATAATGCACTTGCTATACTATATAATGCACTTGCTATACTGTATAATGCACTTGCTATACTGTATGATATACTTGCTATACTATATAATGTACTTGCTATACTATATAGTGTACTTGCTATACTGTATAATGTACTCGCTATACTGTATAATGTACTTGCTATACTATATAATGTACTTGCTATACAGTATAATGTACTTGCTATACTATATAATATACTTGCTATACTATATAATGTACTTGCTATACTATATAATGTACTTGCTACACTATATAATGTACTTGCTATACTGTATAATATACTTGCTATACTATATAATGTACTTGCTATACTATATAATGTACTTGCTACACTATATAATGTACTTGCTATACTATATAATGTACTTGCTATACTATATAATGTACTTGCTATACTATATAATGTACTTGCTACACTATATAATGTACTTGCTATACTGTATAATGTACTTGCTATACTATATAATGTACTTGCTATACTGTATAATGTACTTGATATACTATATAATGTACTTGCTATACTATATAATATACTTGCTACACTATATAATGTACTTGCTATACTGTATAATATACTTGCTATACTATATAATGTACTTGCTACACTATATAATGTACTTGCTATACTATATAATGTACTTGCTATACTATATAATGTACTTGCTATACTGTATAATGTACTTGCTATACTATATAATGTACTTGCTATACTATATAATGTACTTGCTACACTATATAATGCACTTGCTATACTGTATAATATACTTGCTATACTATATAATGTACTTGCTATACTATATAATGTACTTGCTACACTATATAATGTACTTGCTATACTATATAATGTACTTGCTATACTATATAATGTACTTGCTATACTGTATAATGTACTTGCTATACTATATAATGCACTTGCTATACTATATAATGCACTTGCTATACTATATAATGTACTTGCTATACTATATAATGTACTTGCTATACTATATAATGCACTTGCTACACTATATAATGCACTTGCTATACTGTATAATATACTTGCTATACTATATAATGTACTTGCTATACTATATAATGTACTTGCTACACTATATAATATACTTGCTATACTATATAATGTACTTGCTATACTATATAATGTACTTGCTACACTATATAATGTACTTGCTATACTATATAATGTACTTGCTATACTATATAATGCACTTGCTATACTGTATAATATACTTGCTATACTATATAATATACTTGCTATACTATATAATGCACTTGCTATACTATATAATGCACTTGCTATACTATATAATTCACTTGCTATACTATACAATGCATTTGCTATACTATATAATGCACTTGCTATACTATATAATGCACTTGCTATACTATATAATGTACTTGCTATAGTGTATAATGTACTTGCTACACTATATAATTTACTTGCTATACTATATAATGTACTTGCTATACTATATAATGTACTTGCTATACTGTATAATGTACTTGCTATACTATATAATGCACTTGCTATACTATATAATGCACTTGCTATACTATATAATGTACTTGCTATACTATATAATGTACTTGCTACACTATATAATATACTTGCTATACTATATAATGTACTTGCTATACTGTATAATGTACTTGCTATACTATATAATGCACTTGCTATACTATATAATGCACTTGCTATACTATATAATGCACTTGCTATACTATATAATGCACTTGCTATACTATATAATGTACTGGCTATACTGTATAATGTACTTGCTATACTATATAATATACTTGCCATACTATATAATGTACTTGCTATACTATATAATGTACTTGCTACACTATATAATGTACTTGTTATACTGTATAATATACTTGCTATACTATATAATGTACTTGCTATACTATATAATGTACTTGCTACACTATATAATGTACTTGTTATACTATATAATGTACTTGCTATACTATATAATGTACTTGCTATACTATATAATGTACTTGCTATACTATATAATGTACTTGCTACACTATATAATGTACTTGCTATACTGTATAATGTACTTGCTATACTATATAATGTACTTGCTATACTGTATAATGTACTTGCTATACTATATAATGTACTTGCTATACTATATAATATACTTGCTACACTATATAATGTACTTGCTATACTGTATAATATACTTGCTATACTATATAATGTACTTGCTACACTATATAATGTACTTGCTATACTATATAATGTACTTGCTATACTGTATAATGTACTTGCTATACTATATAATGTACTTGCTATACTATATAATGTACTTGCTACACTATATAATGCACTTGCTATACTGTATAATATACTTGCTATACAATATAATGTACTGGCTATACTATATAATGTACTTGCTACACTATATAATGTACTTGCTATACTATATAATGTACTTGCTATACTACATAATGTACTTGCTATACTGTATAATGTACTTGCTATACTATATAATGCACTTGCTATACTATATAATGCACTTGCTATACTATATAATGTACTTGCTATACTATATAATGTACTTGCTATACTATATAATGCACTTGCTACACTATATAATGCACTTGCTATACTGTATAATATACTTGCTATACTATATAATGTACTTGCTATACTATATAATGTACTTGCTATACTATATAATGTACTTGCTATACTATATAATATACTTGCTATACTATATAATGTACTTGCTATACTATATAATGCACTTGCTATACTATATAATGTACTTGCTATACTATATAATGTACTTGCTATACTGTATAATGTACTTGCTATACTATATAATGCACTTGCTATACTATATAATATACTTGCTATACCATATAATGCACTTGCTATACTATATAATGCACTTGCTATACTATATAATGCACTTTCTATACTATGTAATATACTTGCTATACTATATAATGTACTTGCTATACTATATAATGTACTTGCTATACTATATAATGTACTTGCTACACTATATAATATACTTGCTATACTATATAATGCACTTGCTATACTATATAATGCACTTGCTATACTATATAATGTACTTGCTATACTGTATAATGTACTTGCTATACTATATAATGCACTTGCTATACTATATAATGCACTTGCTATACTATATAATGTACTTGCTATACTATATAATTTACTTGCTATACTATATAATGCACTTGCTACATTATATAATGCACTTGCTATACTGTATAATATACTTGCTATACTATATAATGTACTTGCTATACTATATAATGTACTTGCTACACTATATAATATACTTGCTATACTATATAATGTACTTGCTATACTATATAATGTACTTGCTTTACTATATAATGTACTTGCTATACTATATAATGTACTTGCTATACTATATAATGCACTTGCAATACTGTATAATATACTTGCTATACTATATAATATACTTGCTATACTATATAATGCACTTGCTACACTGTATAATGCACTTGCTATACTGTATAATATACTTGCTATACTATATAATGTACTTGCTACCCTATATAATATACTTGCTATAATATATAATGCACTTGCTATACTATATAATGCACTTGCTATACTGTATAATGCACTTGCTATACTGTATGATATACTTGCTATACTATATAATGTACTTGCTATACTATATAGTGTACTTGCTATACTGTATAATGTAGTTGCTATACTGTATAATGTACTTGCTATACTATATAATGTACTTGCTATACAGTATAATGTACTTGCTATACTATATAATATACTTGCTATACTATATAATGTACTTGCTATACTATATAATGTACTTGCTATACTATATAATGTACTTGCTATACTGTATAATGTACTTGCTATACTATATAATGTACTTGGTATACTATATAATGTACTTGCTACACTATATAATGCACTTGCTATACTGTATAATATACTTGCTATACTATATAATGTACTTGCTATACTATATAATGTACTTGCTACACTATATAATGTACTTGCTATACTATATAATGTACTTGCTATACTATATAATGTACTTGCTATACTGTATAATGTACTTGCTATACTATATAATGCACTTGCTATACTATATAATGCACTTGCTACACTATATAATGCACTTGCTATACTGTATAATATACTTGCTATACTATATAATGTACTTGCTATACTATATAATGTACTTGCTACACTATATAATATACTTGCTATACTATATAATGTACTTGCTATACTATATAATGTACTTGCTACACTATATAATGTACTTGCTATACTATATAATGTACTTGCTATACTATATAATGCACTTGCTATACTGTATAATATACTTGCTATACTATATAATATACTTGCTATACTATATAATGCACTTGCTATACTATATAATGCACTTGCTATACTATATAATGCACTTGCTATACTATACAATGCATTTGCTATACTATATAATGCACTTGCTATACTATATAATGCACTTGCTATACTATATAATGTACTTGCTATACTGTATAATGTACTTGCTACACTATATAATTTACTTGCTATACTATATAATGTACTTGCTACACTATATAATTTACTTGCTATACTGTATAATGTACTTGCTATACTATATAATGCACTTGCTATACTATATAATGCACTTGCTATACTATATAATGTACTTGCTATACTATATAATGTACTTGCTACACTATATAATATACTTGCTATACTATATAATGTACTTGCTATACTGTATAATGTACTTGCTATACTATATAATGCACTTGCTATACTATATAATGCACTTGCTATACTATATAATGCACTTGCTATACTATATAATGCACTTGCTATACTATATAATGCACTTGCTATACTATATGATGCCCTTGCTATACTATATAATGCACTTGCTATACTATATAATTCTCTTGCTATACTATATATTGCACTTGCTATACTATATAATGTACTTTCTATACTGTATAATGTACTTGCTACACTATATAATATACTTGCTATACTATATAATGTACTTGCTATACTATATAATGTACTTGCTACACTATATAATGTACTTGCTATACTATATAATGTACTTGCTATACTATATAATGTACTTGCTATACTATATAATGTACTTGCTACACTATATGATGTACTTGCTATACTGTATAATGTACTTGCTATACTATATAATGTACTTGCTATACTGTATAATGTACTTGATATACTATATAATGTACTTGCTATACTATATAATATACTTGGTACACTATATAATGTACTTGCTATACTGTATAATATACTTGCTATACTATATAATGTACTTGCTACACTATATAATGTACTTGCTATACTATATAATGTACTTGCTATACTATATAATGTACTTGCTATACTGTATAATGTACTTGCTATACTATATAATGTACTTGCTATACTATATAATGTACTTGCTACACTATATAATGCACTTGCTATACTGTATAATATACTTGCTATACTATATAATGTACTTGCTATACTATATAATGTACTTGCTACACTATATAATGTACTTGCTATACTATATAATGTACTTGCTATACTATATAATGTACTTGCTATACTGTATAATGTACTTGCTATACTATATAATGCACTTGCTATACTATATAATGCACTTGCTATACTATATAATGTACTTGCTATACTATATAATGTACTTGCTATACTATATAATGCACTTGCTACACTATATAATGCACTTGCTATACTGTATAATATACTTGCTATACTATATAATGTACTTGCTATACTATATAATGTACTTGCTACACTATATAATGTACTTGCTATACTATATAATGTACTTGCTATACTATATAATGTACTTGCTATACTGTATAATGTACTTGCTATACTATATAATGCACTTGCTATACTATATAATGCACTTGCTATACTGTATAATGTACTTGCTATACTATATAATGTACTTGCTATACTATATAATGTACTTGCTACACTATATAATGCACTTGCTATACTGTATAATATACTTGCTATACTATATAATGTACTTGCTATACTATATAATGTACTTGCTACACTATATAATGTACTTGCTATACTATATAATGTACTTGCTATACTATATAATGTACTTGCTATACTATATAATGTACTTGCTACACTATATAATGTACTTGCTATACTGTATAATATACTTGCTATACTATATAATGTACTTGCTATACTATATAATGTACTTGCTACACTATATAATGTACTTGCTATACTATATAATGTACTTGCTATAATATATAATGTACTTGCTATGCTATATAATGTACTTGCTACACTATATAATGTACTTGCTATACTGTATAATGTACTTGCTATACTATATAATGTACTTGCTATACTGTATAATGTACTTGATATACTATATAATGTACTTGCTATACTATATAATATACTTGCTACACTATATAATGTACTTGCTATACTGTATAATATACTTGCTATACTATATAATGTACTTGCTACACTATATAATGTACTTGCTATACTATATAATGTACTTGCTATACTATATAATGTACTTGCTATACTGTATAATGTACTTGCTATACTATATAATGTACTTGCTATACTATATAATGTACTTGCTACACTATATAATGCACTTGCTATACTGTATAATATACTTGCTATACTATATAATGTACTTGCTATACTATATAATGTACTTGCTACACTATATAATGTACTTGCTATACTATATAATGTACTTGCTATACTATATAATGTACTTGCTATACTGTATAATGTACTTGCTATACTATATAATGCACTTGCTATACTATATAATGCACTTGCTACACTATATAATGCACTTGCTATACTGTATAATATACTTGCTATACTATATAATGTACTTGCTATACTATATAATGTACTTGCTACACTATATAATATACTTGCTATACTATATAATGTACTTGCTATACTATATAATGTACTTGCTACACTATATAATGTACTTGCTATACTATATAATGTACTTGCTATACTATATAATGCACTTGCTATACTGTATAATATACTTGCTATACTATATAATATACTTGCTATACTATATAATGCACTTGCTATACTATATAATGCACTTGCTATACTATATAATGCACTTGCTATACTATATAATGCACTTGCTATACTATATGATGCCCTTGCTATACTATATAATGCACTTGCTATACTATATAATTCTCTTGCTATACTATATATTGCACTTGCTATACTATATAATGTACTTTCTATACTGTATAATGTACTTGCTACACTATATAATATACTTGCTATACTATATAATGTACTTGCTATACTATATAATGTACTTGCTACACTATATAATGTACTTGCTATACTATATAATGTACTTGCTATACTATATAATGTACTTGCTATACTATATAATGTACTTGCTACACTATATAATGTACTTGCTATACTGTATAATGTACTTGCTATACTATATAATGTACTTGCTATACTGTATAATGTACTTGATATACTATATAATGTACTTGCTATACTATATAATATACTTGCTACACTATATAATGTACTTGCTATACTGTATAATATACTTGCTATACTATATAATGTACTTGCTACACTATATAATGTACTTGCTATACTATATAATGTACTTGCTATACTATATAATGTACTTGCTATACTGTATAATGTACTTGCTATACTATATAATGTACTTGCTATACTATATAATGTACTTGCTACACTATATAATGCACTTGCTATACTGTATAATATACTTGCTATACTATATAATGTACTTGCTATACTATATAATGTACTTGCTACACTATATAATGTACTTGCTATACTATATAATGTACTTGCTATACTATATAATGTACTTGCTATACTGTATAATGTACTTGCTATACTATATAATGCACTTGCTATACTATATAATGCACTTGCTATACTATATAATGTACTTGCTATACTATATAATGTACTTGCTATACTATATAATGCACTTGCTACACTATATAATGCACTTGCTATACTGTATAATATACTTGCTATACTATATAATGTACTTGCTATACTATATAATGTACTTGCTACACTATATAATATACTTGCTATACTATATAATGTACTTGCTATACTATATAATGTACTTGCTACACTATATAATGTACTTGCTATACTATATAATGTACTTGCTATACTATATAATGCACTTGCTATACTGTATAATATACTTGCTATACTATATAATATACTTGCTATACTATATAATGCACTTGCTATACTATATAATGCACTTGCTATACTATATAATTCACTTGCTATACTATACAATGCATTTGCTATACTATATAATGCACTTGCTATACTATATAATGCACTTGCTATACTATATAATGTACTTGCTATACTGTATAATGTACTTGCTACAATATATAATTTACTTGCTATACTATATAATGTACTTGCTATACTATATAATGTACTTGCTATACTGTATAATGTACTTGCTATACTATATAATGCACTTGCTATACTATATAATGCACTTGCTATACTATATAATGTACTTGCTATACTATATAATGTACTTGCTACACTATATAATATACTTGCTATACTATATAATGTACTTGCTATACTGTATAATGTACTTGCTATACTATATAATGCACTTGCTATACTATATAATGCACTTGCTATACTATATAATGCACTTGCTATACTATATAATGCACTTGCTATACTATATAATGTACTGGCTATACTGTATAATGTACTTGCTATACTATATAATATACTTGCCATACTATATAATGTACTTGCTATACTATATAATGTACTTGCTACACTATATAATGTACTTGTTATACTGTATAATATACTTGCTATACTATATAATGTACTTGCTATACTATATAATGTACTTGCTACACTATATAATGTACTTGTTATACTATATAATGTACTTGCTATACTATATAATGTACTTGCTATACTATATAATGTACTTGCTATACTATATAATGTACTTGCTACACTATATAATGTACTTGCTATACTGTATAATGTACTTGCTATACTATATAATGTACTTGCTATACTGCATAATGTACTTGCTATACTATATAATGTACTTGCTATACTATATAATATACTTGCTACACTATATAATGTACTTGCTATACTGTATAATATACTTGCTATACTATATAATGTACTTGCTACACTATATAATGTACTTGCTATACTATATAATGTACTTGCTATACTGTATAATGTACTTGCTATACTATATAATGTACTTGCTATACTATATAATGTACTTGCTACACTATATAATGCACTTGCTATACTGTATAATATACTTGCTATACAATATAATGTACTGGCTATACTATATAATGTACTTGCTACACTATATAATGTACTTGCTATACTATATAATGTACTTGCTATACTATATAATGTACTTGCTATACTGTATAATGTACTTGCTATACTATATAATGCACTTGCTATACTATATAATGCACTTGCTATACTATATAATGTACTTGCTATACTATATAATGTACTTGCTATACTATATAATGCCCTTGCTACACTATATAATGCACTTGCTATACTGTATAATATACTTGCTATACTATATAATGTACTTGCTATACTATATAATGTACTTGCTATACTATATAATGTACTTGCTATACTATATAATATACTTGCTATACTATATAATGTACTTGCTATACTATATAATGCACTTGCTATACTATATAATGTACTTGCTATACTATATAATGTACTTGCTATACTGTATAATGTACTTGCTATACTATATAATGCACTTGCTATACTATATAATATACTTGCTATACCATATAATGCACTTGCTATACTATATAATGCACTTGCTATACTATATAATGCACTTTCTATACTATGTAATATACTTGCTATACTATATAATGTACTTGCTATACTATATAATGTACTTGCTATACTATATAATGTACTTGCTACACTATATAATATACTTGCTATACTATATAATGCACTTGCTATACTATATAATGCACTTGCTATACTATATAATGTACTTGCTATACTGTATAATGTACTTGCTATACTATATAATGCACTTGCTATACTATATAATGCACTTGCTATACTATATAATGTACTTGCTATACTATATAATTTACTTGCTATACTATATAATGCACTTGCTACACTATATAATGCACTTGCTATACTGTATAATATACTTGCTATACTATATAATGTACTTGCTATACTATATAATGTACTTGCTACACTATATAATATACTTGCTATACTATATAATGTACTTGCTATACTATATAATGTACTTGCTTTACTATATAATGTACTTGCTATACTATATAATGTACTTGCTATACTATATAATGCACTTGCAATACTGTATAATATACTTGCTATACTATATAATATACTTGCTATACTATATAATGCACTTGCTACACTGTATAATGCACTTGCTATACTGTATAATATACTTGCTATACTATATAATGTACTTGCTACCCTATATAATATACTTGCTATAATATATAATGCACTTGCTATACTATATAATGCACTTGCTATACTGTATAATGCACTTGCTATACTGTATGATATACTTGCTATACTATATAATGTACTTGCTATACTATATAGTGTACTTGCTATACTGTATAATGTACTTGCTATACTGTATAATGTACTTGCTATACTATATAATGTACTTGCTATACAGTATAATGTACTTGCTATACTATATAATGTACTTGCTACACTATATAATGTACTTGCTATACTATATAATGTACTTGCTATACTATATAATGTACTTGCTATACTGTATAATGTACTTGCTATACTATATAATGCACTTGCTATACTATATAATGCACTTGCTACACTATATAATGCACTTGCTATACTGTATAATATACTTGCTATACTATATAATGTACTTGCTATACTATATAATGTACTTGCTACACTATATAATATACTTGCTATACTATATAATGTACTTGCTATACTATATAATGTACTTGCTACACTATATAATGTACTTGCTATACTATATAATGTACTTGCTATACTATATAATGCACTTGCTATACTGTATAATATACTTGCTATACTATATAATATACTTGCTATACTATATAATGCACTTGCTATACTATATAATGCACTTGCTATACTATATAATGCACTTGCTATACTATACAATGCATTTGCTATACTATATAATGCACTTGCTATACTATATAATGCACTTGCTATACTATATAATGTACTTGCTATACTGTATAATGTACTTGCTACACTATATAATTTACTTGCTATACTATATAATGTACTTGCTACACTATATAATTTACTTGCTATACTGTATAATGTACTTGCTATACTATATAATGCACTTGCTATACTATATAATGCACTTGCTATACTATATAATGTACTTGCTATACTATATAATGTACTTGCTACACTATATAATATACTTGCTATACTATATAATGTACTTGCTATACTGTATAATGTACTTGCTATACTATATAATGCACTTGCTATACTATATAATGCACTTGCTATACTATATAATGCACTTGCTATACTATATAATGCACTTGCTATACTATATAATGCACTTGCTATACTATATGATGCCCTTGCTATACTATATAATGCACTTGCTATACTATATAATTCTCTTGCTATACTATATATTGCACTTGCTATACTATATAATGTACTTTCTATACTGTATAATGTACTTGCTACACTATATAATATACTTGCTATACTATATAATGTACTTGCTATACTATATAATGTACTTGCTATACTATATAATGCACTTGCTATACTGTATAATATACTTGCTATACTATATAATATACTTGCTATACTATATAATGTACTTGCTATACTATATAATGCACTTGCTATACTATATAATGCACTTGCTATACTATATAATGCGCTTGCTATACTATATAAAGCACTTGCTATACTATATAATGCACTTGCTATACTATATAATGTACTTGCTATACTGTATAATGTATTTGCTACACTATATAATATACTTACTATACTATATAATGTACTTGCTATACTATATAGTGTACTTGCTATACTGTATAATTTACTTGCTACACTATATAATATACTTGCTATACTATATAATGTAATTGCTATACTATATAATGTACTTGCTACATTATATAATATACTTGCTATACTATATAATGTACTTGCTATACTGTATAATGTACTTGCTACACTATATAATGTACTTGCTATACTATATAATGCACTTGCTATACTATATAATGTACTTGCTACACTATATAATATACTTGCTATACAGTATAATGTACTTGCTATACTATATAAAGCACTTGCTATACTATATAATGTACTTGCTACACTATATAATGTACTTTCTATACTGTATAATGTACTTGCTATACTATATAAAGCACTTGCTAAACTATATAATGTACTTGCTATACTATATAATGTACTTGATATACTATATAATTCACTTCCTATACCATATAATTCACTTCCTAAACCATATAATGTACTTGCTATACTATATAAAGCATTTGCTATACTATATAATGCACTTGCTATACTATATAATGCACTTGCTATACTGTATAATGTACTTGCTATACTATATAAAGCACTTGCTATACTATATAATGTACTTGCTATACTATATAATGTACTTGATATACTATATAATTCACTTCCTATACCATATAATTCACTTCCTATACCATATAATGTACTTGCTATACTATATAATATACTTGCTATACTATATAATGTACTTGCTATACTATATAATGCACTTGCTATACTATATAATGTACTTGCTATACTGTATAATGTACTTGCTACACTATTTAATATACTTGCTATACTATATAATGTACTTGCTATACTATATAATGTACTTGCTACACTATATAATATACTTGCTATACTATATAATGTACTTGCTATACTATATAATGTACTTGCTATATTATATAATGCACATGCTATACTATATAATGCACTTGCTATACTGTATAATGTACTTGCTATACTGTATAATGTACTTGCTATAATATATAATGTACTTGCTATACTATATAATGTACTTGCTACTCTATATAATGTACTTGCTATACTATATAATGTACTTGCTATACTATATAATGTACTTGCTATACTACATAATGTACTTGCTATACTGTATAATGCACTTGCTATACTGTATAATGTACTTGCTATACTATATAATGTACTTGCTATACTATATAATGTACTTGCTACACTATATAATATACTTGCTATACTATATAATGTACTTGATATACTATATAATGTACTTGCTATACTATATAATGCACTTGCTATACTATATAATGCACTTGCTATACTGTATAATGTACTTGCTATACTGTATAATGTACTTGCTATAATATATAATGTACTTGCTATACTATATAATGTACTTGATACACTATATAATGTACTTGCTATACTATATAATGTACTTGCTATACTATATAATGTACTTGCTATACTGTATAATGTACTTGCTACACTATATAATATACTTGCTATACTATATAATGTACTTGCTATACTATATAATGTACTTGCTATACTATATAATGTACTTGCTACACTATATAATATACTTGCTATACTATATAATGTACTTGCTATACTGTATAAGGCACTTGCTATACTATATAATGTACTTGCTATACTGTATAATGCACTTGCTATACTATATAATGTACTTGCTACACTATATAATAAACTTGCTATACTATATAATGTACTTGCTATACTGTATAAGGCACTTGCTACACTATATAATATACTTGCTATACTATATAATGTATTTGCCATACTGTATAAGGCACTTGCTATACTATATAATGTACTTGCTATACTATATAATGTACTTGCTATACTATATAATGCTCTTGCTATACTATATATTGCACTTGCTATACTATATAATGCATTTGCTATACTATATAATGCACTTGCTATACTATATAATGCACTTGCTATACTATATAATGTACTTGCTATACTGTATAATGTACTTGCTACACTATATAATGTACTTGCTATACTATATAATGTACTTGCTATACTATATAATGTACTTGCTATTCTGTATAATGTACTTGCTATACTATATAATGCACTTGCTATACTATATAATGCACTTGCTATACTATATAATGTACTTGCGATACTATATAATGTACTTGCTACACTATATAATATACTTGCTATACTATATAATGTACTTGCTATACTATATAATGTACTTGCTATACTGTATAATGTACTTGCTATACTATATAATGCACTTGCTATACTATATAATGCACTTGCTATACTATATAATATACTTGCTATACTATATAATGCACTTGCTATACTATATAATGCACTTGCTATACTATATAATGCACTTGCTATACTATATAATGCACTTGCTATACTATATATTGCACTTGCTATACTATATAGTGTACTTTCTATACTGTATAATGTACCTCCTACACTATATAATATACTTGCTATACTATATAATGTACTTGCTATACTATATAATGTTCTTGCTATACTGTATAATGCACTTGCTATACTGTATAATATACTTGCTATACTATATAATATACTTGCTAGACTATATAATGCACTTGATATACTATATAATGTACTTACTATACTATATAATGTACTTGCTATACTATATAATGCACTTGCTATACTATATAATGCACTTGCTATACTATATAATGCGCTTGCTATACTATATAATGCACTTGCTATACTATATAATGCACTTGCTATACTATATAATGCACTTGCTATACTATATAATGTACTTGCTATACTGTATAATGTACTTGCTACACTATATAATATACTTACTATACTATATAATGTACTTGCTATACTATATAATGTACTTGCTATACTATATAATGTACTTGCTATACTATATAATGTACTTGCTATACTGTATAATGTACTTGCTATACTATATAATGTACTTGCTTTACTGTATAATATACTTGCTATACAATATAATGTACTTGCTATACTGTATAATGTACTTGCTATACTATATAATATACTTACTATACTATATAATGTACTTGCTACACTATATAATATAATTACTATACTATATAATGTACTTGCTATACTGTATAATGTACTTGCTATACTATATAATGTACTTGCTATACTATATAATGTACTTGCTACACTATATAATTTACTTGCTACACTATATAATATACTTGCTATACTATATAATGTACTTGCTATACTATATAATGTACTTGCTACACTATATAATATACTTGCTATACTATATAATGTACTTGCTATACTGTATAATGTACTTGCTACACTATATAATGTACTTGCTATACTATATAATGCACTTGCTATACTATATAATGTACTTGCTACACTATATAATTCACTTCCTATACCATATAATTCACTTCCTATACCATATAATGTACTTGCTATACTATATAAAGCACTTGCTATACTATATAATGCACTTGCTATACTATATAATGCACTTGCTATACTATATAATGTACTTGCTATACTGTACAATGTACTTGCTACACTATATAATATACTTGCTATACTATATAATGTACTTGCTATACTATATAATGTACTTGCTACACTATATAATATACTTGCTATACTATATAATGTACTTGCTATACTATATAATGCACTTGCTATACTATATAATGCACTTGCTATACTGTATAATGTACTTGCTATACTGTATAATGTACTTGCTATACTGTATAATGTACTTGCTATACTATATAATGTACTTGCTATAGTATATAATGTACTTGCTACACTATATAATGTACTTGCTATACTATATAATGTACTTGCTATACTATATAATGTACTTGCTATACTATATAATGTACTTGCTATACTACATAATGTACTTGCTATACTGTATAATGCACTTGCTATACTGTATAATGTACTTGCTATACTATATAATGTACTTGCTACACTATATAATATACTTGCTATAATATATAATGTACTTGCTATACTGTATAATGCACTTGCTATACTATATAATGTACTTGCTACACTATATAATATACTTGCTATACTATATAATGTACTTGCTATACTATATAATATACTTGCTATACTATATAATGTACTTGCTATACTACATAATGTACTTGCTATACTGTATAATGCACTTGCTATACTGTATAATGTACTTGCTATACTGTATAATGCACTTGCTATACTGTATAAGGCACTTGCTACACTATATAATATACTTGCTATACTATATAATGTACTTGCTATACTATATAATGTACTTGCTATACTATATAATGTACTTGCTATACTATATAATGTACTTGCTATACTATATAAATCACTTGCTATACTATATAATGCACTTGCTATACTATATAATGCACTTGCTATACTGTATAATGTACTTGCTATACTATATAAAGCACTTGCTATACTGTATAATGTACTTGCTATACTATATAATGTACTTGCTATACTATATAATGTACTTGCTACACTATATAATGCACTTGATATACTATATAATGTACTTACTATACTATATAATGTACTTGCTATACTATATAATGCACTTGCTATACTATATAATGCACTTGCTATACTATATAATGCGCTTGCTATACTATATAATGCACTTGCTATACTATATAATGCACTTGCTATACTATATAATGCACTTGCTATACTATATAATGTACTTGCTATACTGTATAATGTACTTGCTACACTATATAATATACTTACTATACTATATAATGTACTTGCTATACTATATAATGTACTTGCTATACTATATAATGTACTTGCTATACTATATAATGTACTTGCTATACTGTATAATGTACTTGCTATACTATATAATGTACTTGCTATACTGTATAATATACTTGCTATACAATATAATGTACTTGCTATACTGTATAATGTACTTGCTATACTATATAATATACTTACTATACTATATAATGTACTTGCTACACTATATAATATAATTACTATACTATATAATGTACTTGCTATACTGTATAATGTACTTGCTATACTATATAATGTACTTGCTATAATATATAATGTACTTGCTACACTATATAATTTACTTGCTACACTATATAATATACTTGCTATACTATATAATGTACTTGCTATACTATATAATGTACTTGCTACACTATATAATATACTTGCTATACTATATAATGTACTTGCTATACTGTATAATGTACTTGCTACACTATATAATGTACTTGCTATACTATATAATGCACTTGCTATACTATATAATGTACTTGCTACACTATATAATTCACTTCCTATACCATATAATTCACTTCCTATACCATATAATGTACTTGCTATACTATATAAAGCACTTGCTATACTATATAATGCACTTGCTATACTATATAATGCACTTGCTATACTATATAATGTACTTGCTATACTGTACAATGTACTTGCTACACTATATAATATACTTGCTATACTATATAATGTACTTGCTATACTATATAATGTACTTGCTACACTATATAATATACTTGCTATACTATATAATGTACTTGCTATACTATATAATGTACTTGCTATACTATATAATGCACTTGCTATACTATATAATGCACTTGCTATACTGTATAATGTACTTGCTATACTGTATAATATACTTGCTATACTATATAATATACTTGCTAGACTATATAATGCACTTGATATACTATATAATGTACTTACTATACTATATAATGTACTTGCTATACTATATAATGCACTTGCTATACTATATAATGCACTTGCTATACTATATAATGCGCTTGCTATACTATATAATGCACTTGCTATACTATATAATGCACTTGCTATACTATATAATGCACTTGCTATACTATATAATGTACTTGCTATACTGTATAATGTACTTGCTACACTATATAATATACTTACTATACTATATAATGTACTTGCTATACTATATAATGTACTTGCTATACTATATAATGTACTTGCTATACTATATAATGTACTTGCTATACTGTATAATGTACTTGCTATACTATATAATGTACTTGCTATACTGTATAATATACTTGCTATACAATATAATGTACTTGCTATACTGTATAATGTACTTGCTATACTATATAATATAATTACTATACTATATAATGTACTTGCTACACTATATAATATAATTACTATACTATATAATGTACTTGCTATACTGTATAATGTACTTGCTATACTATATAATGTACTTGCTATACTATATAATGTACTTGCTACACTATATAATTTACTTGCTACACTATATAATATACTTGCTATACTATATAATGTACTTGCTATACTATATAATGTACTTGCTACACTATATAATATACTTGCTATACTATATAATGTACTTGCTATACTGTATAATGTACTTGCTACACTATATAATGTACTTGCTATACTATATAATGCACTTGCTATACTATATAATGTACTTGCTACACTATATAATTCACTTCCTATACCATATAATTCACTTCCTATACCATATAATGTACTTGCTATACTATATAAAGCACTTGCTATACTATATAATGCACTTGCTATACTATATAATGCACTTGCTATACTATATAATGTACTTGCTCTACTGTACAATGTACTTGCTACACTATATAATATACTTGCTATACTATATAATGTACTTGCTATACTATATAATGTACATGCTACACTATATAATATACTTGCTATACTATATAATGTACTTGCTATACTATATAATGTACTTGCTATACTATATAATGCACTTGCTATACTATATAATGCACTTGCTATACTGTATAATGTACTTGCTATACTGTATAATGTACTTGCTATACTGTATAATGTACTTGCTATACTATATAATGTACTTGCTATAGTATATAATGTACTTGCTACACTATATAATGTACTTGCTATACTATATAATGTACTTGCTATACTATATAATGTACTTGCTATACTATATAATGTACTTGCTATACTACATAATGTACTTGCTATACTGTATAATGCACTTGCTATACTGTATAATGTACTTGCTATACTATATAATGTACTTGCTACACTATATAATATACTTGCTATACTATATAATGTACTTGCTATACTGTATAATGCACTTGCTATACTATATAATGTACTTGCTACACTATATAATATACTTGCTATACTATATAATGTACTTGCTATACTATATAATATACTTGCTATACTATATAATGTACTTGCTATACTACATAATGTACTTGCTATACTGTATAATGCACTTGCTATACTGTATAATGTACTTGCTATACTGTATAATGCACTTGCTATACTGTATAAGGCACTTGCTACACTATATAATATACTTGCTATACTATATAATGTACTTGCTATACTGTATAAGGCACTTGCTATACTATATAATGTACTTGCTATACTATATAATGTACTTGCTATACTATATAATGTACTTGCTATACTATATAATGTACTTGCTATACTATATAAATCACTTGCTATACTATATAATGCACTTGCTATACTATATAATGCACTTGCTATACTGTATAATGTACTTGCTATACTATATAAAGCACTTGCTATACTGTATAGTGTACTTGCTATACTATATAATGTACTTGCTATACTATATAATGTACTTGCTACACTATATAATGCACTTGATATACTATATAATGTACTTACTATACTATATAATGTACTTGCTATACTATATAATGCACTTGCTATACTATATAATGCACTTGCTATACTATATAATGCGCTTGCTATACTATATAATGCACTTGCTATACTATATAATGCACTTGCTATACTATATAATGCACTTGCTATACTATATAATGTACTTGCTATACTGTATAATGTACTTGCTACACTATATAATATACTTACTATACTATATAATGTACTTGCTATACTATATAATGTACTTGCTATACTATATAATGTACTTGCTATACTATATAATGTACTTGCTATACTGTATAATGTACTTGCTATACTATATAATGTACTTGCTATACTGTATAATATACTTGCTATACAATATAATGTACTTGCTATACTGTATAATGTACTTGCTATACTATATAATATACTTACTATACTATATAATGTACTTGCTACACTATATAATATAATTACTATACTATATAATGTACTTGCTATACTGTATAATGTACTTGCTATACTATATAATGTACTTGCTATACTATATAATGTACTTGCTACACTATATAATTTACTTGCTACACTATATAATATACTTGCTATACTATATAATGTACTTGCTATACTATATAATGTACTTGCTACACTATATAATATACTTGCTATACTATATAATGTACTTGCTATACTGTATAATGTACTTGCTACACTATATAATGTACTTGCTATACTATATAATGCACTTGCTATACTATATAATGTACTTGCTACACTATATAATTCACTTCCTATACCATATAATTCACTTCCTATACCATATAATGTACTTGCTATACTATATAAAGCACTTGCTATACTATATAATGCACTTGCTATACTATATAATGCACTTGCTATACTATATAATGTACTTGCTATACTGTACAATGTACTTGCTACACTATATAATATACTTGCTATACTATATAATGTACTTGCTATACTATATAATGTACTTGCTACACTATATAATATACTTGCTATACTATATAATGTACTTGCTATACTATATAATGTACTGGCTATACTATATAATGCACTTGCTATACTATATAATGCACTTGCTATACTGTATAATGTACTTGCTATACTGTATAATGTACTTGCTATACTGTATAATGTACTTGCTATACTATATAATGTACTTGCTATAGTATATAATGTACTTGCTACACTATATAATGTACTTGCTATACTATATAATGTACTTGCTATACTATATAATGTACTTGCTATACTATATAATGTACTTGCTATACTACATAATGTACTTGCTATACTGTATAATGCACTTGCTATACTGTATAATGTACTTGCTATACTATATAATGTACTTGCTACACTATATAATATACTTGCTATACTATATAATGTACTTGCTATACTGTATAATGCACTTGCTATACTATATAATGTACTTGCTACACTATATAATATACTTGCTATACTATATAATGTACTTGCTATACTATATAATATACTTGCTATACTATATAATGTACTTGCTATACTACATAATGTACTTGCTATACTGTATAATGCACTTGCTATACTGTATAATGTACTTGCTATACTGTATAATGCACTTGCTATACTGTATAAGGCACTTGCTACACTATATAATATACTTGCTATACTATATAATGTACTTGCTATACTGTATAAGGCACTTGCTATACTATATAATGTACTTGCTATACTATATAATGTACTTGCTATACTATATAATGTACTTGCTATACTATATAATGTACTTGCTATACTATATAAATCACTTGCTATACTATATAATGCACTTGCTATACTATATAATGCACTTGCTATACTGTATAATGTACTTGCTATACTATATAAAGCACTTGCTATACTGTATAATGTACTTGCTATACTATATAATGTACTTGCTATACTATATAATGTACTTGCTACACTATATAATATACTTGCTATACTATATAATGTACTTGCTATACTATATAATGTACTTGCTATACTATATAATGTACTTGCTATACTGTATAATGCACTTGCTATACTGTATAATGTACTTGCTATACTGTATAATGTACTTGCTATACTATATAATGTACTTGCTACACTATATAATATACTTGCTATACTATATAATGTACTTGCTATACTATATAATGTACTTGCTATACTATATAATGTACTTGCTATACTATATAATTTACTTGCTATACTGTATAATGAAACGTTATATAGTATATTGACAAGATACGGCTCTGTTAGTCTGGACTACATCATTTACAAATTGGTGGAGAATGGAGACATTAAAATGTCTTTGTCAAGGATAAACAACTGTCAAAATATGAACAATCACTCCTTGTACTCGAACTCAGCGAACAACAGGCCAGGCGTGGCCCCTACTTTTACAACAGGGAGTAACTGGAGCAAAGGGATGAATTTGGATCAGGATTTCCGTATTGTATCCAGTTTCAGATTTATATTTATTTCTTTTACAGATACACGGCCTTTAATTTTGAATGGAGGGTACGGTAGGTCCCTCATAGTATTAAATAGTTAATCAAACCCAAAAGGATAAGAGCCATATCGATATCCACAAGATTTGGTATTAGCGATGTCGAGTCAGACCATTTTACTTTTAACTACGAAATGCGATAAATTATTTGTGCTTTCAAAGGGTAAGTATATATCTCTATAGCATTTATAGAGATCCTAGCCACCCATCTGTGTAACTGTTATTAACCAATAAAGACCTTAATGTAAAACCTCGCTTTGTTTTTAATATATACACTCTGCCTTAGCATAGAATGCTACCCTCCTCAGTAAACCAAGAATCTATTGAACCACCTATTATTATATATATATATATAACAAAGGAATTGTGGTAAGGAACCAGATGGAGCAAAACGCACCAGAGTACTCAATACTTAGGGTAGTAGAGTGGGAAATAGGAAAAAGTATGACCCCGACGGCAGTGCTCAAGCCGTTTCGACGGCTAGTCCAGAAATAGCCGTCAAAACGGCTTGAGCTCTGCCGTCGGGGTCATACTTTTTCCTACATATATATATAGTAATAATAATAAATTTGAAGACTAAAATCCAATTTTAGTCTTCAAATTCTTTGCGATTGTTTGCTTAAACTTTAATCTGTTATTTTAATAAATATATATATATATATATATATATATATATATATATATATATATATATATATATATATATAATAGAGAGAGAGAGAAACAGGAACAGTCTTTCATCAGTAGTCTTCTGTTTCTCATTGGTATTTCTTCGCATTAAAGACTAGATACCTAAAATCTGTGCGAGCGATAACTAAATTAAGTTATCGGGACAGACGAAAATGAACAAACAACATAGTAGTAACGCAACGTAAAGAGAGACACGCCAATAAATCTTGTGGGCTTAAGTCCGACAAATCAAATGACGAGAAGAAAACAGACACGTCCGAGCCACGAAAAAATTGAGAGAGGAAAGAATTAACACAGGTCAGGCGGGAGGAAGTGAGAAAGGGGGAGTAGCAGAGAGTTAGTGAGTGAAAGTGTGAGGAAGGGGCCAGCTGAGAGTGTGTGACCTGCAGCGGGGGTGGAGGAAAGCAAGAGGTAAGGGGGAGAGAGAAAGAGGATAACAGTAAGGTGACAGAAAAATACGAACCACAGCGAAGGGAAAATATATGTGAATGAAAAATGGCGTGCTACGTTGTTGTGAATATGAACATATGAATAAAAATAGACAGAGAAACAGGAAAAGTCCTTCATCAGTAGTCTGCTGATACTCATTGGTATTTCTTCGCATTAAAGACTAGATACCTAAAATCAGTGCGAGCGATAACTAAATTAAGTTTTCGGGAGAGAGGAAAGTAAACAAACAACATGGTAGTAACGCAACGTAAAGAGAGGAAAAGAGAGATAAGTCAATGAATCTTGTCCGACAAATCAAATGACGAGAAGAAACTATCTTTAACTTGGGTTACTACCATGTTGTTTTTTCACTTTTGTCTGTCCCGATAACTTAATTTAGTTATCGCTCGCACTGATTTTAGGTATCTAGTCTTTAATGCGAAGAAATACCAATGAGAATCAGCAGACTACTGATGAAGGACTTTTCCTGTTTCTCTGTCCATTTTTATTCATATGTTCATATTCGCAACAACGCAGCACGCCATTTTTCATTCACATATATATATATATATATTAATTTCAACAACGTCAGTATTCCGTGTGTCATAATTCTCAATTATCATTGGTTCCTAGGTTTCAAACGACTCCGACCACTTCAACGACGCCAAACTTAAATTAATACGCATAATGCCAATGAGGGAGTGAGAGGGGAGAGTAAGAAACAGAGAGGCAAAGTGAACGCTGTAACTATTACCATGTGTGCATGTGTATGTACGTGCGCGTATGTTTATGTGTGTGTGCGTGCGTGCAGCGTTCCACAGAAAGTAAAAATTTCAACATCTGTGAGTGTGTAAGTGCACGGGTGCGTGTGTAAATTTGCGTGCTTGTGTGCGCGTTTCCATGCGTGTATGTGTGTGTACGTGGGGCGTTCCACAATCGCCACGCAGTTTATCTGTCTGTGTGCCTGTCTGTCAGTCAAACATACACAGAGTTGTGAAGGGAGTAAATAGGGACCTTTTTCTACATTGACAAACATCTCTTATATTTATTATTGTGTGATTTTTGTCAATTGCTCGAAATGAATATTGATAATAAAAGCAATTCGACTTTATCAAACAGTGAACTACAGCGGCGACGGCGTGCAGCTAGGAATGAAGAAAAACGGATCGAACAGCGCCATCGGAACTCCGAACTTCA
>CAXHJY010000933.1:7500-58945 GCA_964016885.1 Eledone cirrhosa
TTTCTTTCAGTGTTTGGTGTTTGTGAAATGAGAAATAGACAGACAGGCACAAATAGACAGAGAGATACATCAATATAGTTAAGATAGCTTACACTATAGCCCACGCCGTATATATTTGTGAAGAGGAAGAATTAAAAAGTAAAAAAAATTGATAGATAGATAGAGACAGACACCCGCGCTTCTCACGAAAAGAGAATTCTCTCAAATCGATTGCGACATAGATAACTCATTCGGATGTGTTAGTTTTAGTTAGCTAGAACTACTTACCTCCTTCGATTATAGTTAAAAGATGCGACATGAAACTCCTTTAGAACCTTTCACATGCTTTCTACAGACTCTAATCCCATTTCCATCAAGATTCTCAAAATGGCGACATAATATCCAATCAAGCTGCTTGCATTTACTGCCAACATAATTATACTTCACTTTATCATTTACATACTTTATTTATTTTAACGACACTCACAAAAAAATAGTTGAAAAAATAAATAATAACCTAATCCGCAAGCTGTAATTTTTTAAATCAGTTTTCGTATTTTCGATAGATATTTTTCTTTTTTTTTATAAGGGTAATGTAAGTTGTGTAATATCAACCAATCAGATACAAGTATTGAAAATTTCTGCTGCATTATTATAGCAGAAATGTCGTCGATGTTGTCATTACAGCAGTATGCGAGTAGTTCGGAGGATTCTAACAAGTCAAACTCTGACGATGAAGATAGGAGAATTCACTTGAAAGCAGTTGACAAGAGCAATTCTTTATCTTCAAAAATTGCTATTGTTGCAGCCCCTGATGTTGTTTCGAAGGTAACTTGATTAGTAACAATAATAATGTATCTTTTCCCAAGCCATGTGCTTCTCGTTGTAACTATTCTCTATCTGCCTTTTACACAAACTTTTTTGTTTACAAGATCATTTTACCTGCATCGATGCGTCCTCACTTTTTGATGTACGATATTCTAGCATTAGATCGAAGAAACTCTTCGGTCCCGTCAAATATAAATTGACCTCTCATGTGCTGATGCACCCAAAATACTCTGCCAAAAAAAGTAGTAAAGACGACTCTTCAGTCGCGTCAAAGACGAGATAACCTTTGGTGTTAGCGCTAAGATAAAATGCACTGAATACACTCTCCAAAGTGGTTGGTATTAGGATGGGCATCCAACCGTAGCAACCATGTCAAAATGGAATGTATTTTTAATTGATTCCTCTCTCCAACGTAATTTTATCTCGGTGTCACTAACCACTGCAACTTAGACAATTTCTGCCACACTGTTATTCAGTGAAATCTAATATTACTTCCTGTTTATATAAACTAGTGGAACCTGTGAGAATTCCACAGTTGTCAACTTTCTTCCTCTTTAGTTCCTTGTGATCCCTATAGAGCATTCGGCAACAAGGAATCTCCTTTTTGCACGGTTGCAAGCTTTGTCAGGTCATGAGAAGTTTACTTGTTTCCTAGGTGCTCCTTCTGGCTTCCCTTGAATGGAAGCCTTCACTGGTCTCTTTATGAGCATTCATAGCACATAGCCAAGCGTCTTCCACCATTGTACAGTGATGATATTTTACAGATTACTCAGCTGGGCCCTTACCATGACTTTCTCATTTGTGATGTGGTCACACCAAGAAATCTCTAGGCAACAACTATAGAAGACATTTGTAGTTCTGTAGATTTTTACAGGTGTTTTTTTCTGTGTCTCGCGAACACATATCACCATTGGCAAAATGATTGATGTATTCAGGTGGAGCTATGTGCCTTGGTTAATGAAGGAGTTGAACTGTATAGACTGCAGGTGTTAAAAGACAGCTGCAGCTTTAGAGAGTCTCTTTTCCACATCAGTTCTTCACTTGCCATTTTAACAGGGATGTGAAGGTGTCAGCAGTCTCCAGATTCTGGCCCTCCAGCTGGACTGGTAGCTGTTGTACCTCCCCAATAAGCATCACTTTTGTATTTTCACTGCTGATCTTAAGACAAACCTTCGAGCTACTGTTACTAAGATTGGTGGTAATTTCTTGCATCATAGTAGATGTAGTACTAAGAAATCCCAAATCATTGTGGAAGTCAAGGTCTGTCTCTTCCTTGTCCCTATTTGAGGCCATATGCTGCATCCTCACATGGACTTCCTCATGATGAAATCTACCACCAGCAAAAACAAAAAAAGGTGACAGTACACATCCCTGATGCATTCCTATGACATCATCAAAACTCTGTATTTCCATCTTTGGCTCTGATGCAGCAGTCCATCCTCCAATAAAGGGATTGCACGATGTTATTGTTGCAAGTAGGCACTCAATACATCATCATCATCATCGTTTAACATCTATCTTCCACGCTAGCATGGGTTAGAGATGTTTGTCCCATTTAGAGACAAGTTGGCTTGGGTGACCGTGTCTCACTCATATAGGGCTGTTTCTGGCTGCTTTTCTATGGCTGAATGCCCTTCCTAATGCCAACCACATTTACAGTGTGTGCTGGGTGCTTTTGTTGTGCCTTTACGCGACCACTTTACAGTGTGGGCTGGATGTTTTGTGGTACCAACATAACATACACATATATATTTGTGTGTATATACATATATCATCATCACCTCGGCCTTACGTCCATTTTCCATGCTAGCATGGGTGAGACAGGTTGTCCTGTTGTGGGCAATGTTAGGTCAGGTGACCATGTCTTGCTCATATAGGACTGATTCTGACTTGGTTTCTACAGCTGGATGCTCTTCTTACTGCCAACCCCATTTACAGTGAGTACTGGGTGCTTTTTGTTGTGACACCTACACAACCACTTTACAGTGGGCTGGGCACTTTTTGCCATGTCACCATCACGACCATTTTACAGTGTTGGCTGGGGGCTTCACTGGATGCATTTACTTTGGCCTGTTCTCATGGGGGGGTGTGGGAGGGGGGGTTGGAGTATACTGTGTATATGCTTTGGCTTGTGCTTGTAGGAAGTCAAGTCTTCTGTATTACAGCATATCGCCAGAGATCTCGGTTATGTGCCGTCGCCTTTGAGAGGTGCAATTGGGCATGGTCAGCTTTTATCACCTCATCCCAAGTTTTCCTTTGTCCGCCCACTCCAAGGAGTCCATCGACTTTGAGTGCTCTGCACTTTTTTATGCAGCTGTCATCCTTCATACGCATCATATATCCATACCAACGCAATCTCCTCTCCTGCACACAGCATTTGATTCCTTTTATGCGTAGTTTCTCTCTCAGTTCATTTATGCTTCGCCGTTCTCGTATGTTACTATTACACATCCATCGGAGCATGCAAACTTCATTTCTTTCCAATCTACGTAAGTCTTCTGCACACAGTGCCCAGGTCTCACTGCCATGCAACATAGCTGTTCGTATGCACGCATCATACAGTCTGCCTTTCATTCTGAGGGAGAAGCCTTTTGTAGCTCCCTGAACTTCCTCCATCCCGTTCTTACTCTGGCTACAGTTCTTTCAGAACACCCACCTCCGCTGCTAATTCGTTCACATAAGTAGCAGAAAGAAGCTGTCTACTGTTTTTACAGAGCCCTTACAGAATTTGGTAGCGCTTGTTTCCTGCAGTCGTTTGCTGCTTACTGTTCCAGTGCAACTGCTACATATGAAGCCTACATTCTTAGCTAAACTTCCTGAGATCCCACTACATCTCTTGTGTACCCATAGTTTGCATATGGGGCAGAGGATGCAGTTTTTACCTACATCTTTCCAACATACTGAACAAGGCCATTTTTCCGAGGGGATCTGGGTTCTGTTTACTCTTCTTCAACGTGATGATTTTCCATAGAGACTTGCTGTGTACACTGTCAAAGGCCTTCTTGAAGTCAATAAAGTTTACCAAAAGCAGCTGCTGGAACTAAGACATAATAATTAATTTAACACCAATTTGAACAATCACTCAATTTTGTTGAAGTAATTTATTACCTGTGGATGGATAGGTGAGAATGAAAACGGTTTAAATTTATTTTGTTCCAGCACTTGATATTACAATCGCTACACTGCTATCATCATCTTTTAATGTCTGCTTTTCCATGCTTTCATGGGTTGGATCGGTCTTTTCTAGCACAGACACCTTCCAGTTGATGCGTTCCTTTGTCGTCTCTTCTGAAGGTTCAGCATTTTGAAATCCACTCTCACCACCTCTGCCAAGTCTTCGTTGGTCTTCCTCTACCAGGGGTGGTGGAATTGGCATTCCCCCTCCCCCCCAATAATTATATTTTTCTCTCATCTATTTGTATCATCATCATCATCAATCACCGTTTTACGGGTTAGACGGGTTGTCCTGTTGTGGGCAGTGTCTGGTCGGCTGACCATGCCTTGCTCATACAGGAACTGATTTGGGTTGATTTCTACAGCTGGATGCCCTTCCTAACACCAACCTCATTTACAGTGAGTGTTGGGTGCTTTTTCGTGGCGCCTACACGTCCACTTTACAGTGTGGGCTGGGTGCTTTTTTGCAGTGGGAGGGTGTGGGGGCATATTGTCTATATGCTTCAGCATGTACCCATGGGAGGTTGGGTACTCTGTATTACTGCGTGACGCCAGTGGTCACGGTCGTGTGTCATCGCCTTTGAGAGGTGTAATTGGGTAAGGTCGGCTTTTATCACCTCATCCCAAGTCATCTTGGGTCTCCCCACTCAGTGATTTCCATCGACTTCTAGTGCTCTGCACCTTTTTATGCAGCTGTCATTCTTCATACGCATCACATGTCCATACCAACGCATCCGCCTCTCCTGCACACAGCATTTGATTCCTCTTATGCTCAGTCTCTCTCTCAATTCATTTATGCTGTGTCGTTCGCGTATATTACTATTACACATCCATCGGAGCATGCAGGCTTTGTTTCTCTCTAATCTACGTAAGTCTTCCACCTTCAGCGCCCAGGTCTCACATTGTATATGCACTACAATTGTATATGCACTACAATTCATGTACATGTTATGTTTATCACATATCAAAGTTTTCTGGCCAGTTTAACGTGCAAAGAGCTAAAATAATCATTACAACCAAATTGACCATTTTTACCCCCTCACTCCACCCCCCAATTCGGAAATGCTTCCACCGCCCCTGACTACAGCAGCTCCCTTCCATTTGGAACTTCTTCAACCAACGATCACCATCCATATGCATCACTTGTCCATACCAGTACAGTCTTCTCTCATACACACTATATTTGATTCTTCTTATACCTAGTTTCTATCAGCTCAACCATGTTTCACCATTCATGCACATTAATATCGTCCATCCATCAGAGCATACTCGCTTAATTTCTCTCCAGGTTTTGCATAAAATCTCCATTTACTACCCATATTTCAGTCTCATGCAATATCACACTTCACACACAGCCATTATACAGCTGGCCTTTTAATCATATGGAGAAACCTTTTGTTGTCAACAAATGTAATAGCTCCTTGAACTTTTTCCAGTTTGTTCTTATTCTAGTTACTATACTTTCAGAGCAATCTCCTCCACTGCTAATTCAGTTACCTAGGCAACAGAACTATCAACTACTTCTATGTAGAAAGTTTATTACACTGGGGCTCTTACTACTAACTACCTCTGTGCATCTCCTTCATACAAAAACTACCTTTTCTGTTAGTCTGCCTACAATACTACTACACCTTTTGTGTACCCATACTCTCCCTAGTGTATATCATGTAGAGTCCCTACCTACTCTTTTCCTAAATATTGAGCATGGCTACTTCTGTGATGGGACCAGTGTCCTGTCTTCTTTTCTACTTACTTTGGTCTTTGCTAAATTTACTCTGCACCCTTTTGATTCTGTTTCAACAGTAGAAATTTCTTCTGAAGTTCTTCCACAGAGTCAGCAATAAGAACCCCTTCCTATCACCAACCACCTTACAGTATGTACTGGGACCATTTTTTGCAGCATCAGCACTAGAGGTTTTCATGTCATAACTGGGGGTGGGGGGGTCCTCTCAACCCTTTTCGGCAGGGTTTTGTCCATAAATGAAAGAGAAAGTTTACTCTGGCAGGATTTGAACTCAGAACCAAAAGAGATGTAGCTATATAATCTAAGAGTTTGTTTTTGATTTTGCTCCTTACACCATAGCAATTCTACCATTCACTGCCCTCCTCAATGTTAATATTTATTTATTATAATTTAATGCCTATATTCACTGCTCTTGTTTTCCTCCCATAAGCAATACATTCTTCATAAGCCCTTGTGACCTTTATGTAAAGAGAGAGAGTGCGTTTGTTACCTACAAAATCAGCAGTTTCACTTAATATTTCCAACATAAAATGAATATAAGTTTAGAAAACATGTTTTATATTTTTTTTTTCATTTCTAACTACCTCTTTTGTAATTAAATTGAAAACAAGTTAAGCTGCTGTGAATCAAATTTTTTTGGACAGTTGTTAATATGTATTCAGAGAATGAACAATCATCACTGTGTACTTCAGCTGTTTACAGAATTTTTGTTTACAAAAGATCGTTTATCCACCAACACTAATTAAAGGCCACAGTCAGTGGAGTTTCTTGAAGTTATTATGTAAATTCCTGTAAACTCAGACAATAATTTCTACTGTTGTTGTCAATCAATATTAAACCTACCAAGTATGGGGAATTGTCATAAATAATGGTGGGATAAATACTTTCCAATTTAGTCTTATTGCTATATTTACATCAGTTTGAATTATACCAAGGACAACTTTGTCTTTCACTTTTCTGCTATGATGCGGCTTCATTAAATGCTACTACTATTACTGATAATATATATATAATTAAGACTGTTGTTAGCCTTACAAATAATAATCCTACAGTCAACCCTACCCACCATACACCAGTCCTCCCAGTAAAACAACAATCAACCTACTCCAATATATATATATGTGTGTGTGAAAGTGTGTCTGATAAATAATGGTTTTCGGAAGAGATCACAGTTAAACAAGGTACTCACTAGATTAAGTAGAGAAGATACATATTTATTTCAGATAGTAATGATTTATACAAGATTAAAACTGCTTCATTTGTTTGAAATCATCAATGACTCCAAATGGATGATGCAGTAATACAGTGTAGAAGTCATTTTTAATTACATATATATATTACTGTTTAGTTGGGGATGGAAGAGCAGTAGCCTTGACCCTTTTTAGGTCTTCCAAGAGTTGTGGGAGGCAGAAATGAAGGTATCCTTAAATCAGAGACCTGATCCGAATATTTGCAATAGAGTGGTTTCCTCTAAAGGCATTCAAACCTCAGGTATTAAAGTGAGCAATGGATTAAATTAGCAACAGCAGGATTTGAATGCAGGACCCAAAGTGATAGTAAAAAAGTAGCCAACTCTCTAACAATTCAGCTAATCCACTGTCCTCAATTGCTATTTTATTTTATCAACCTCGAAAATATGGAAGAATTTGAACTCAGAGCTGGAACAATTACATTGCCGAATGCTTTAACAACTCAATTTGCTTTGTCATTTTAGTTATCTTTTAATACTTCCATCTTTATCATGAGCCAGCAGAAAAGAGAGATTTGGCTGGTATTTCTTGCAGATCGAGTCTCCTCTGCTGATGAGAGTAAGCTTATAAAGTGAAGCACATACAATACACACCAAGTCAATACTGATTGAGCAGATCTATGATTAAATACATTCCAACCCTAACCATCACATTTTTTAAGGCATAGAGTGTCTTGGACACTATCCAGTATATGCATCTAGTACACTCTGTAATGTGGTTGGCATTAGGAAGGGCATCCAGCCATAGAAACTACATTAAATATGAAGCGTAATAATCAAAACAGGTTTCTCTGACCAGTCTAGTTTTGGACTGTAACAATCCATGCCAACATGGAAAGCAGACATAATATGATTATATGTTCGGGGAGGTTATTGAATGCTTAATTATCTATACAAGAAGGTATGCAAATGTCTTATTGAACTTGTCTACATTTAGGAAAAGAAAGGCTTCCCCCTTCAATCATAGCTGGGCATGGATTATGCTCCCATGACTGAATGACCATGGGTTTGTCTCCCATGCAAGTTTTCCCACAACACCAATGTTGTCCAAGGGCAAAGATAAAGGCCTCTACAACATTGCACCAATGTCATCACAATTCAATTTTTCTAACTGAATAGACTGGTGTAATGGTAAATAAAATGTTTTGCTCAAGAACACAATACACTGCCCATTCTGGAAATCAAAATCACAACCTTATGATCATGAGCCCTGCACCCTAACAACTAAGCTATACATTTTCATTTAACAACTACAGATCATCATCATCATCATTTTACGTCCGCTTTTCCCTGCTTGCAAGGGTGGGACGGGTCTTATTCAGCACAGCATCTCTCCACTCGTCGCGGTCCCTCGTCATCTCCACCGTGAGCTTCAATGATCTGAGCTCTGTTCTCACCACCTCCGCCCATGTTTTTCGTGGTCTACTTCTACCACGTGTTCCTTCAACTGGCAATTCCTGGCACTTCTTCACCCATCGGTTATCCTCCATGCGCATCACATGTCCATACCACCTCAGTCTCCTCTCCCGTACACTACATTCTATCCCTCTCAGACACAGTTTCTCTCTCAACACATTTATGCTGGGTCGTTCACGCACATTTACACTGCACATCCAACGGAGCATGCTTGCCTCATTTCTCTCCAGCCGTCGCATATCCTCTGCAGTTGCTGCCCATGTCTCACTACCATGCAGCATCGCGCTCCTCACACAGGCATCATACAACCGGCCTTTCGTACGCAGGGAGAAACCCTTCTTCGTCAACAGAGGAAGCAGCTCCCTAAACTTCTTCCACCCCGTCCTTATTCTAGATACTATGGCCTCGGAACACCCTCCTTCCATGCTAATCTGATCTCCTAGGTACCGGAAGCTATCCACCACTTCTATAGCGCCCTCTTGCATTTGAAAAATGTGTCTATCAGTGCGACTTCTACTGTCTAATTTCCCTGTACATCTACGGCATACATATTTCTCCCTACCTGTTAGTTTGCCTGCTATCCCGCTACATCTCTTGTGTACCCAGGATCTGCATTGTGTGCATTTTATAGAATTTATGCCAGTTCCTTTTCTGCATATCGAACATGGCCATTTCCCTGACGGAATCAGGGTTTTGTCCTCTTTTCTACTCATCAACACTTTTGTCTTAGCTAGATTCACTCTCAGTCCTCTTGCTTCCAACTGCTGTTTCCATAGCCAGAATTTATTCTCTAGCTCCTCTACTGATTCTGCTATAAGAACCAGATCGTCAGCATAGAGAAGTTCCCATGGACAGCCAGTCTTAAACTCCTCTGTTATGGCTTGGAGGACTATAATGAACAAGAGCGGGCTGAGGACCGAACCCTGATGTACTCCTACTTGTATCTGGAATTCCTCACTAAACTCCATTCCCACCCTGACTTTACTGAGAGTACCTCTGTACAAAGTTTGCACTGTCCTCACAAGCCATTCTTCAACACCTAGCTTCCTTAGGGACCACCAGATGACAGATCGGGGTACCCTATCAAAGGCCTTCTCTAGGTCAACAAAGGCTAAGTATAGTGGCTTATTCTTCTCTAAGAACCTCTCTTGCATTTGTCTCACCAAGAAGAGGGCATCTGTTGTACTCTTCCCAGGCACAAAACCAAACTGCATCTCATCTAGTTTGACCCTTTCTCTAATTAGTTGTGCTAAAATCCTTTCTGCCACTTTCATAACCTGATCTATCAGTTTTATACCCCTATAATTGCTCCTCTCCAAAGCATCCCCTTTACCTTTGTAGCAATTTATGAGAATACTGCTGCACCAGTCTTTGGGTATGACACCACCATATATAGCCTGATTGATGATGCGTGCAACCAGTTTAGTGCCTACGTCCCCTGATGCCTTCAGCATCTCAGCAACTATTCCCGATGGTCCGGCCGCCTTACCATTTTTCATTTCCCAAATCGCCTCTTGGACCCTATATTCGTCAATCTCAATAGCTGGTCCCTCTGTCGGATTTACCAAGGGTAATTTCTCTCTCTCCCATTCGTTCTCCACATTCATCAGTCTCTCATAATGACATTTCCAGGCCTCCTTTTTCTGATCATTCGCATCATCCCGGACACAGATATACTATATAAAGACTGAAGGATAAAGAGAGAGAGATGAGAAATATATTCTGCTAAATATATGCCATTAAATAATGCAGAAATATCATTCAACTTAATTTTCTAAATATTATTTTCAATAAAAATAAATAAATGAAATAAACTACATTTGATGTACAATCATCATCATCATCATCATCATCATCATCATCTAACGTCCATATTCCACGCTCGCATGGGTTTGGACGGGAGTTTTCCCACTTGAGGCAAGAGTGGTTGTCTTGCTCGCGTAGGACTGTCTGGCGGGTTTTCTACGGCTGGATGCCCTTCCTAACACCAACCACATTTACAGTTTGGAACTGGGAGGTTTTTACCGTGTTACCTACACGGCCACATTACAGCGTGGACTGTGTGTTTTTTTGTCGTGACACCTACACGACCTCATTTGTTTCGGGCTGGATGTTGTGGTACCAACATAACTTTACATTGAAAGGGGTAGTGGGACGGGGGGTGTATTTTGTTAGAGGTGCCTACTGACTGTAGAGAAACGAAGCATGCTAGCTTCGTTTCTCTCCAGTCTGCGTATATCCTCTGCACACAATGCCCAGGTCTCACTGCCATGTAACATTGTTGTTCGTATGGCACTTGGCACTTAGGTAAGGCGGGTCTTCTCTATTACTGTGTAGCGCCAAAGATCTTGGTCCAGTGACATTGTCTTGGAGAGGTGTAAGTGTGTGAGGTCGGAATTTATCAAGTCGTCCCAGGTTTTTCTGGGTCTGCCTACTCCGTGACTACCGTCTATTTTTATTGCCCTGCACTTTTTTATACAGCTGTCGTCTTTCATGCACATCACGTGACCATACCAACATAGTCTTCTCTCGAGTAAACAACATCTGATCCCTCTTATTTCTAATTTGTCCCTTAGTTCGTTTAGGCTTTGCCGTTCACGTATATTACTATTACACATCCAGCGGAGCATGCTAGCTTCGTTTCTCTCCAGTCTGCGTATATCCTCTGCACACAATGCCCAGGTCTCACTGCCATGTAACATTGCTGTTCGTATGCAGGCATCATACAGCCTGCCTTTCATTTTTAGAGAGAACCCTTTAACGGCCAATAGTGGTATAAGCTCTCTGAACTTTTTCCATCCCGTTCTGACTCTAGTTACTGTACTTTCAGAGCACCCTCCCCCACTGCTGATTTTATCAACCAGGTAACGGGTGCAATATATATATATAAATGGATTTTTAAAAGTGTTTTCATCAAAATACGAATAATATCATTTGAAAAGTGCTTATAGATATATTTAACAACCTCTTTGGATTTGTATGGTCTTTTTATGGGGGATTTATTGTAAAATCATATTATATCAAAAATATATCTAATATATTTCAGAGAGGAATAGAAATGACTGTGTATGTAGGCATATAGTTTATTAGCTATCTTAAGTGAGCAATAATATAGTGTAATGAGATGATACTGTTGAGATAAGCCAAGAATTAAATTGTGATGGATATTTTGGTCTCAGCGAATTTGATTGTTATATTCTTTGCTGTTTTTAAACAGTGTAAAAGTAGGATGGGTGAATGTGATTAAAATATGTGACTGTTGGATTACCACCACAATTGACATATACTAAATTTGAAGCCTGGCAATATATCACATTTAGAGAAAAGCCAATGGACTAATTAGCATAAAGTTACTCATAGATACTCTCCAGCCCACAGACATGCTGTTTCCTCTCTCTGCTTTTTTTTATCATTACTACAGTGGCCTCTGTTCCTTGAATTGGTTGGTCACATACGCATCCAACTTAGTCATCTGCTAGAAATAGCTGCCAATTTTCCCTCATATTACCTCCTTGATGAACACATTGAACAATGTAATCCCAGATATGCAATTTCTGAGAGACGTATAGGATGGCCATTACTGGAGGAATGCCTTTGATCCTAGTTGTGTTCAGTTGGAGATGACTGCAGGCTAAACAACAACCTACATTATTTTCCCAACTGTAACTCATATTTATGTGTGTCTGATAGAAAAAGTGATGGAGCAAGTGATTTATTGTCAGTTCTGTCATGTTTGGTAGTCACCCATGACATAATGTTCAACTTTCTTTGAACCAGCTGCCTCTTCTTCCACAGCTGATCAATGATAATCAATAACAATTATTATATTAATGTTCTAACATACCAATTTTAATCACATTATTAACATTGAAGAATACCAGTCAGAAAATTCTAGAGGATTACCATATTTTCTGGCAGCAGACAAAGACACACTACATTATATTATTTTCCCTCCACCACCATGAAGTGTATTAGATGGGATGGTGTACTCTCTAGCTAACCACTGTATACAGAAATATTCACTTACATAATTCAATTACTGTATTACCCCAAGAAAGTGCTTTAGTATCTACCACATATATCAAGTCATCATTATCATCAATGGATTTTATGATGATGATAATTTCCATTTATATGTGGTAGATACTAAAATGCACTCTTGGGGTAATACAGTAATTGAATAATATGAGTGAACATTTGTGTATGTAGTGTACATGCTGGACACTGAGAGAAGTAAATTCTACTCCAGAGAAAACTTGCACCAAAGGTGTGTTTGTCTAAAATAAACGGTAGCATTTTTGGAACCCAGCAACAAAAACAAGAGCAGCACAGAGTAGATAATCTTAAAATTTATCTCTTAAACCAGCGTTAAGTTGTGGTTGTAATTGTTGTTTAGCTCCAGCCAAGTCATGTGATCAAGCATTCCACATGTGACCATCCCATCTATTTTATGACAGCTGTGTGTGGTTTTTAACAGTTTAAACAAGCACATAGAACACTGGCACACTTTAGAGCACTTAATGCAAAAAAACAAAAGAACATAAGCAAAGATATCAAGACTTTATGGTTAGAATTTCATCTTTGATTTTTCAAATTTAAAAAGATTTTATTTTCATAGTACAGGGAACCAATGACATTGTTTCAACTCAAATTTTCCTTGTCTTTGTCATATTTAGTGGTCTAAAACTTACATCTTGAATTGAATAAGATGATCATCATTTTCACTGGCTGGAACTATTAATTTTCACTTACACAGTATTCGTCAACCTGAGCTTATATTTGCCCAAGGTACGATGCTGTAGGACTGAAACCAAAACTGCATGGTTGCAAAGTGAACTTCTTAACCATTCAGCCAAGTCTGCACCTATTATAATTCAATTCACTATATAAAACAACTTATTTCAGATGCTGTGTGTGCATGCATGTGTACCTGTTGTCTTTAAATGCCAGTGTAAGTAGGCCATATATGCTTTATCACCATTTCCCAGTTGTATCTGAATCTTCTACTAGCAAAATCACCAAATTACTTGCTCTCTCTGTTGTATGTGTATGTATTGTGTATGTGTATATGTGTTACAGAAAGAATATGGGACCTTATTCCTCTTTATTGCTTTAAATACACCTCCTTCACCTCAAATTCTCCTCCACTAGTAAAAGAATCCATTAAGGATTGTGTGTGTGTGTGTGTATGTATCATCATCACATCGTTTAACGTCTATCTTCTGTACTAGCATGGGTTGGACGGGAATTGTCCCATTTGGGGCAAGATTGGTCGGGTGACCGTGTCTCGCTCGTATAGGACTATCTGGCAGGTTTTCTACGGCTGGATGCCCTTCCTAACACCAACCACATTTACAGTGTGGACTGGGAGTTTTTACCGTATTACCTACACGACCACATTACAGCGTGGACTGTATTTTTTTCCCTCTTTTTTTGTTGTGACACCTACATGATGGATGTATATATATATATATATACATATATATATATACATACACACACACACACATATACAGGGTGCCCCAAAAAATGAATACATACTTCAACAGCATTCTAATAAATATTGCCTGTACAGATAATCAAAGTGTGTATACATTTTTTTGGGGACACCCTGTATATATGTGAAGGTGTGTGGCTTAGTGATTAGAGTTTTCGGCTCATGAGTTTAGTTCCCAGACCAAGTGGTGTGTTGTGTCTTTGAGCAAGTCACTTAATTTCATGTTGCTCCATTCCACTCAGCTAGCTAAAGGAAACATGCTGAATCTCCCTGAGAAATAGATTATGAGTGCACATATCTGTGGAACATTTACTTTTTAATTTCACTATCAGACAGTGGCATGGATTGAATCAGCTGAAGCAGTTGCCATCAAAATTGGCAGAAGTCCAGCAACAACATATACATATATGTTTATCTCTCTCTCTATATATATATATATATATAATATATATATATATATATATAAATTAGAAATAAGAGGGATCAGATGTTGTTTACTCGAGAGAAGGCTACGTTGGTATGGTCACGTGATGCGCATGAAAGACGACAGCTGTATGAAAAAGTGCAGGGCAATAAAAATAGACGGTAGCCACGGAGTAGGCAGACCCAGAAAAACCTGGCATGACTTGATAAATTCCGACCTCACACACTAACGCCTCTCCAAGACAATGTCACTGGACCGAGATCTTTGGCGCTACACAGTAATAGAGAAGACCCGCCTTACCTAAGTGCAAAGTGAAACCTACTACAGTCAGTAGGCACCTCTAACAAAATACACCCCCGTCCCACTACCCCCACCCCATCCACACCACCCCTTTCAATGTAAAGTTATGTTGGTACCAACATCCTGGCCGAAACAAATGAGGCCGTGTAGGTGTCACGACGAAAAAACACACAGTCCCACACTGTAAATGTGGTTGGTATTAGGAAGGGCATCCAGCTATAGAAAACCCGCCAAACAGTCCTATGCGAGCAAGACAACCACTCTTGCCTCAAGTGGGAAAACTCCCGTCCAAACCCATGCAAGCATGGAATATGGACGTTAAACGATGATGATGAGGATATATATAAGCATTAACGAATTGAGAGAAAGACTAAGCATAAGAGGTATCAAATGTTGTGTGCAGGAGAGGGGATTGTGTTGTTATGGACATGTGATGTGTATGAAGGACAACAGCTGTATAAAAAAAGTGCAGAGTGATCAAAATTGATGGAAGCTATGAAGTGGGTAGACCAAGAAAAACCTGGGACGAGGTGATAAAAACTGACCTTGCTCATTTAAACCTCTCTAAGACAATGTCACTGGATTGAGATCTTTGGTGCTATGCAGTTATACAGAAAACCTGCCTTCCCTTACATACGAACTTAAACCTAGTCAGTAGGCACCTCTTAATCCAATATACACCACACCCCACACCCTGTACTCCATCCTCCTACTTCTGTTCACTGTAAAGTGGTCGTGTAGGTGTCATGACAAAAATCACTCAGTCTACACTGTAAAGTGGTCGTGTAGGATACACGGTAAAGAGGCTTCCACTCCATACTGTAAACGTGGTTGGTGTTAGGAAGGGCATCCAGCCATAGAAAACCTGCCAGAAACAGTTCTGTACGAGCGAGACATGGTCACCCGACCAATCTTGCCTCAAGTGGGACAAATCCCGTCTAACTCATGCTAGTGTGGATGATGGACGTTAAATGATGATGATGATGATATATATGTATGTAAAAGGTTAACAGAAATAACAAAACCAACAGCACAGTATATGAAAGGAATATATTAGTTTAACACTTGAAATAGCAGGAAGAAGGTCTTAACGTTTCGGATGCTAATCCTTCATCAGAAGAAAGAATGAGAAATTGGAAAGATTGAGGGGATGGGCAGGGCGGAATCAGGAAAAAAAAATTTTCTAGAGAAAAATAACAGGACCATTCATGTTGCCATCTCTTGGAAAACTGTTGATGCTGGCGTTTTGTAAAAGGTATACTTTAGAAAGTGGATGATGGAGTGCATCTATCTGAAAGGGAAAAAAAAATATTTTGTATACAGAGCTATACTTGTGTGTGTTATATGTCCATACAAAGCTAAGAGGATATGTGTGAGTATATAAGTAAAAGGGTGTGTGTGTGCTTGTAAGTTCGAAGCTCTGAGCAAAAGTATGTTAGTATAAGGGAGTGTGTGTGTACAGAGTTGTGAAGGTAAAAGTAGAGGTTTGTGTGTGTATTTTGTTGGTCTGTATAAGCTATAAGAGTATATGTTTCTGACCATAAGAGAGCCATAGGAACCTAGGGGTGAATGTATGTGCGCATGTGTGACAATGGACGGGGTAAATGTGACGGTGACCAGGAGTATAGAAGTAAGCACGAACATATGTGTATAAGATTAAAGAAATAGGCGAGGGGAGTTGAGTCCATTGGAGTAACTGGACCCATGGCAGAAAATCCGACTCTGCTTGCCACTGTTTAACAACTATTTTCAATTCTTGCATGAGTTAGACAGGGTGTCATATTTTGAGATACGTCTGGTCAGGTGATCGTCGTGTCTTGGTCATATGAAACTGTTTATGGCTCTTGGTTTCTATAGCTTAATGTGCTTCCTAAAACCAACAGCATTACAGTGTGGGCTGTGGGCTTTTTATTGTGTCCCCACCATATATATATGGAACAGAAGCCACAAAGTCGTGTGTAACTAAATAATTCCTTATTTCGCATGAGTTTAAGTAGGAGTCCCAGCTCACTGATGTCAATCCCACAGAATTTTGCTGATCATCTCAACAAATTTTTCTACAGCAAAATATATGTCCAACAAGGCCAGGGAGAGGCACACAAGTTGCATTTTCAAGAACCTGAAAAAAATAGGCCATGCTATCCCATGGACACTATTAATTTGTGAAATTTGAAGATGATATCACCACAGTTTCAAAGATAAGACATCACAAATATGGCTAATTATTCATTTAAGTCTAATTAGGCAAGATTTCGACCAATTCGCTGACGATTCAAATTGTCATATTTCCTAAAATATCAAAATCTTTCTTTTTGGATGCTTTCTAAGAAATTAGATTTAGTAGAAGTAAATATTTTCAAATATTCCTAATGACACCTATTTACCTATATGGCATCGCAGCTATCCTAGACATTTAATCCATACAAATAACACTAGCATCTCCAAGGTTGTGCTCTATTTTGAACTGAAATGTGGGAACCATCAAAGAAGACACCCAACACTCCATTAGGATGTCATCAAACGTAACCTCAATGACCTGATTATAACTATATGGAAGAAGACGACTGCCCACAAAAAAAAATGGAGGAGAGCTATAAAGAAAGGAATAAAAGTTGCCAAATCAAATTGGTTGGAACAACAAGAATGGAAGAGAGAAAGAGCCAGAGCAAAATTGTCCACATAGACATTACTAACTGTATTCTGCACTGGGTTTGGGTGTAGTTGTACCAGTGTTTTGGGTCAATAATCTCATGAAAGATCAAAGCATTGTTGGAGTTTCTTCATTCTATAATAATTTGTGAAAAAAAATCTAACGAACTATACTCCATTATGAGGGACTGCCAAGGAGGAAGATATATATATTTAAAAGAGGAAAATCAAAAATTAGATGTCACAAGATTACTACCATCACCTTCACCACCACACACATACAAAAAAAATTGATGAAATTCCCTTCCACTCCTAGAAATAAAATTGTTGAATTAATATAATTTGGTGTTGGCTGCAGCAGTTTGTTGTTGATGGTGGTGGTGGTGGTGGTGGTGGTGGTGGTGGTGGTATAGAGAAAGGAAGAAAAGAAGGTGGGGCTGGGAGTCAAAGAAGAATCATGAATAACAGTCAGTGTGTATATGTGTGTTTGTAAAACTGCATACTTTTAAATTTCAGTGAAATGTTGATGTACTTGACAAGTGAGCAGTTAAGTTAAAGAAATAAAATAAAATTAATACTTGGGTTGTTGATATTTATATTTTGTATCCCTGCTTGACCATCCTGCAATCACGTTTTGACAATAGGAGCTTAATAGGATCTACTAAAGTCTGAATCTACTTGTATGTATATATGTGGGTGTGTGTATAAAATAGTAATTTGTGTTTTACTGGTTAATTTGTTTATGTTACAGTTAGTTTGTTTTGGGGAAGGAAAGTTGTTTTACTCAATCTTATCTCATTAATGAATCGTAAGATTTTTTCATATCATCACACACCCACTGTCTGGCTATATATGTATATATATATATATTTGTAAAAGATAAACAGAAATAACAACTCAAATGGTACAGTTTATGGAAGGAATATATTAATTTAACACTTGAAATAGCAGGACGAGGGTCTTAACGTTTCAGACGCTAGACCTTCATCAGAAGAAATTAGAAAGATTGAAGGGACGGGCAGGGCAGAATCAGAAAAAATGTTTTTAGAGAAAGATAGTAGGTCCATTCAAGTTGCCATCTCTTGGAAAACTTGTTGCTAGTGATAAAAAACGGGAGGTTATATCCAAATTTGGTAGAACACTCAGTCCTTGTTATCAAACTATCGACATATTCTGTGCAGAGTCCAGTCTGCTCATATATACTTCCGTTCTCACTGCAACCATACATGGGTTGAAAGTCCCTCTGATGAAACGTGTCCTCAAATATGGTTTGTTAATTTGTTGTGAAGCTATCTCTATCTATCTTTCTCTATATGTGTGTGTGTGTATATATATATATATAGAGAGAGAGAGAATAAAACATGTCTTCATACCAGAAACAGTAAGCTTCTACCATCTCATCGAAACACATAAAACAGGACTGTACTTAAAAGTTAGACCTATCATTTCTGGCATAAACTGTCCTTTCTATAAAATCTCCTGGCTTCTTTCCAGATTTCCCAAACCTTTTCTTCACACTTTCCCCAGACTCATAGAAAACTCACAAGTATTAGTCAACAGACTAAAAGAACTTAACTCCACACTTGGACTGAATAGATACCCTTTTAGTTTAGGCGTAGTTTCCCCTCTATACCAGGTTCTGCTTCAGTTGTTAATACTGCGGGCGAAAGAGGCTTGGTGAGGCACCAGATGGCAGGAAGACTTCTTGGTTCAATCAAGAAGTCAAAGATGCCATCCAAAGAAGGAGGCTTACAGAGCTTGGCTTGGAAATAAGTCCTTCTTCTTGCGCTTGCGGTATAGGCAGTCATGAAGAATTGCAGCAAAGACAGTAAAGGCGTCCAAAGTTAAAACATGGGAGAACTTTGGGGTTAAGCTAGAATCTGACTTCAGATCAGCAAATAAAGTGTTCTGGCAGACCATCTGCCGACTTGCTATCAAGAATGTGTCTGGAGTTCTCCTCTCTCAAGAGAGGTGCATCCACGCGAAGTGGAGACAATACTTTGCTGATGTCCTAAACCCGATCACAACAGCATTTTCGGATATACATGAGGTGTATCTAGGAGCAGTGACTAATCTATCAAAGGCTGAGGTTACAAGAGCAGTTAAAGAGATCAAATGTGGCAAGATGTTAAAAGTCTTAACCCTTTAGCATTTAAACCAGCCGTATCCGGCCAGAATTCTCTCACCTCTTTCTGTTCAAACTGGCTGTAACTAGCCACTCATACTAATGTAAGGTATTGTTCTCAAAATATATAATATCAAAATCTCATAAATTCAATATTATGTGAGATAAAGCTTTTACCGTGAAAATACAATAGTATATATTGGGTAATGCAAATGCTAAAGGGTTAAATAGAGAAGGTATTCTCTGGCTGACTCATTTGTGCTGGGTGGCCTGGATCTCTGGAAATGCACCTAAGCAATGGCAATCGGGAGTTATAATCCTAATTTTCAAATAGGGACACTAGAGAGATTGTTCCATAAAGGGACCGCCTTATTAAGCCTCCTTGGTGAAGTCTATGTTAATCAGAGTTATCTATCAAATTATAAATGTGAGGAAAAAATAGACAAAATATACTACAGTTTTGCCAATTGGTTTGCAGCTTTAGTGCACCATAAAAGTACACCAGGGCTGTGAGGCTGCCAGCTTTTCAAGGGATCCCTGAAGTGAAAAATCGATCACGTGTCATAGCGGTTACAGAAAAGATTTAACGTGTGTGTGTGTATATATATATGTATATTTATTCTGCATATATCACACACACACCCCTTTATCTTTCCCTCTTTATAAATCCTTTTCCAGTGGCTATCACTGGCTGTTATGATTCGTGAGATGTTTTCCTAGATATATCGTAGTATCATACATTTTAAAATCTCTAGAACAGTTTCAGTAAGCAACGTTTTTCTTACTCACACATTCTCTAATGAATTTATTACGTTTTCACATTTTCTCATAATTAGGCTATATATGTAAAATTTTCTCTTGGGTTAATCACTACCTTGATTAAATCTTAACCATTTAACATCTCAGGGTATGTCATGTATCATTATATTTTGTCTGATGAGGACGTACTGTTGTACATCCGAAATATGTATAATAAAATGTAATTGATCGAAAGAACATCTATTTTATTAATATTTATAGTTTAATATATATATATATATATATATATATATATATATATAATAAAAAGTCAAATGATTAAAATTTAGTGTTGGTATACAACCAACATAAACTCAAAATCTCTATATATATATATATTTTAATATATATATATATATATATATATCATCATCATCGTTTAACGTCCATCTTCCATGCTAGCATGGGTTTGGATAGGAATTTTCCCACTTGAGGCAAGATTGGTTGTCTTGCTTGCATAGGACTCTGTTTTTTACGGCTGGATGCCCTTCCTAACACCAACCACATTTACAGTGTGGACTGGGAGGTTTTTACCGTGTTACCTACACGGCCACATTACAGCGTGGACTGTGTGTTTTTTTGTCGTGACACCTACACGCCCTCATTTGTTTCGGACTGGATGCTGTGGTACCAACATAACTTTACATTGGAAGGGGTGGTGTGGATGGGGTGGGAGTAGTGGGGCCGGGGTGTATTTTTGTTAGAGGTGCCTACTGACTGTAGGTTTTGCTTTGTACTTAGGCAAGGCGGGTCTTCTGTATGACTGTGTATCGCCAAAGATCTCGGTCCAGTGACATTGTCTTGGAGAGGTGTAAGTGTGTGAGGTCGGAATTTAGCAAGTCGTCCCAGGTTTTTCTGGGTCTGCCTACTCAGTGGCTACCGTCTATTTTTATCGCCCTGCACTTTTTTATACAGCTGTCGTCTTTCATGCGCATCACGTGACTGTACCAACGTAGTCTTCTCTCGAGTAAACAGCATCTGGTCCCTCTTATTCCTAATTTCTCCCTTAGTTCGTTTATGCTTTGCCGTTCACGTATATTACTATTACACATCCAGCAGAGCATGCATGCTTCGTTCCTCTCCAGTCTGCCTATACAATGCCCAGGTCTCACTGCCATGCAACATTGCTGTTCGTATGCAGGCATCATACAGCCTGCCTTTCATTTTTAGTGAGAACCCTTTAGCGGCCAATAGTGGTATAAGCTCTCTGAACTTTTCCATCCCGTTCTGACTCTAGCTACTGTACTTTCGGAGCACCCTCCACCACTGCTGATTTTGTCGCCCAGGTAACGGAAGGTGTCCACTATTTCTATAGAACCATCTGTGCAATGGAATGAGCTAGTATTCTGTGGGCACTTGCTGCTACTTATTGCACCAGAGCACCGGCCACATATAAAATCTATATTCTTAGTTAGCTTACCTGTGATCCCACTACATCTTTTATGCACCCATACTTTGCATTTGAGACATAAAATGGAGTTTCTGCCTACTCCTTTCCTACACACTGAGCATGGCCATTTCCCAGATGGGACTGGTGCCCTATTTTCCTTCCTACAAACTAGAACTTTAGTCTTAGACAGGTTAATTTTAAGGCCTTTTGATTCTAGGCCATGCTTCCATATTTGGAATTTCTTCTCTAGTTCGGTCATTGATTCAGCTATGAGCGTTAGATCATCTGCGTATAGGAGTTCCCATAGGCAGCCGGTCTTGAACTCCTCTGTTATAGCCTGAAGGGCAATAATAAATAGGAGGGGGCTAAGGACGGAGCCCTGATGAACACCAACCTTTACGCTAAACTCTTCACTATATTCGTTGTTAATTCTAACCTTGCTGACTGTTTCTTTATACATGGCTTGTATAGCTCTCACAAGCCATTCACCTAGTTTTCTAAGAGCCCACCAGATAATGGAGCGGGGGACTCTGTCAAAGGCTTTCTCCAAGTCAACAAAAGCTAAGTATAGGGGTTTACTTTTAGCTAGGTACTTCTCCTGTAGTTGTCGTACAATGAAAAGAGCGTCTGTGGTACTTTTACCTGACACAAACCCGAACTGCATTTCATCTAGATCAATTCGCTCTCTGATTAGTTGCGCTATTACTTTTTCTGTGACCTTCATGACCTGGTCGATTAATTTAATGCCTCTATAGTTACCCCTATCTAGGGAATCTCCTTTACCCTTGTAGCAGTTAATGATGGTGCTGCTGCGGCAGTCCTTCAGAACGACCCCATTCTGTATGACTTGGTTTACTATCCGGGTGACCATAGTGTCCCACCGTTCCAGATGCTTTCAGCATTTCAGCAACTATTTCCGAAGGCCTAGCCGCCTTACCCGTCTTCATATCTTTGATTGCCTTACTTATTATACCACCAATCTCTGGGAGGGCTCTGTAGAGACAGTAGACAGCTTCTGCTACCTAGATGACCGAATTAGCAGCGGAGGTGGGTGTTCAGAAAGTACAATAACTAGGGTAAGAACGGGATGGAAGAAGTTTAGGGAACAACTACCACTGCTAGCTGCAAAAGGCTTCTCCCTCAAAATGAAAGGCAGACTGTATGATAAGTGTATCCGAACAGCAATGTTACATGGTAGTGAGACCTGGGCGCTGAAGGTGGAAGACTTACGTAGATTAGAGAGAAACGAAGCCTGCATGCTCCGATGGATGTGTAATAGTAATATACGCGAACGACAAAGCATAAATGAATTGAGAGAGAGACTGAGCATAAGAGGAATCAAATGCTGTGTGCAGGAGAGGCGGATGCGTTGGTATGGACATGTGATGCGTATGAAGGATGACAGCTGCATAAAAAGGTGCAGACACTAGAAGTCGATGGAAACCGCGGAGTGGGGAGACCCAAGATGACCTGGGATGAGGTGATAAAAGCCGACCTTACCCAATTACACCTCTCAAAAGCGATGACACACGACCGTGACCTCTGGCGTCACGCAGTAATACAGAGTACCCGACCTCCCATGGGTACAAGCTGAAGCATATAGACAATATGCCCCCACACCCTCCCACTGCAAGGTGGTCGTGGAGGCGCCACGGCATAAAAGCACCCAGCCCACACTGTAAAGTGGACGTGTAGGCGCCACGAAAAAGCACCCAGCACTCACTGTAAATGAGGTTGGTGTTAGGAAGGGCATCCAGCTGTAGAAATCAAGCCAAATCAGTTCCTGTATGAGCAAGGCATGGTCAGCCGACCAGACACTGCCCACAACAGGACAACCCATCTTCAACTAGCACTGCTGGTCCCTCTATTGAATCGATGTGGGGGAGACTGTCTTTCTCCCATTTATTCTCTTCATTTAGTAGCCTTTCGTAGTGACACTTCCAGGCTACCTTCTTATCAGCGTCAGTGATGACAAGTACACCATCATCATTTAGGACACACTTCTCCCCGACAATATCGCTGTTTTCCTTGACACATTGCCTAGCAATCCTGAACACCTCACGTTTTTGGTCCTCGCGCTGTAGAACATGCTTGAAATTTCTTTCCTCTGCTTCCCTTCTTGCGAAGTACACTTGTCGCCTAGCTTCCCTCCTGGCCACTTGATAGTCTTCTCTACTTCCCCCATCCCGCCATACTTTCCAAGCCTGCTTTTTGGCCTTAATTGACTCCTCCACCTTACTGTTCCACCACCACGTTACTCTTCTCCTGCCTACAGGCCTGCTCCAGCCACAGACGTCATCTGCCGCCTTCAGCGGGTTAGCTTTCAGGAATTCCCACTGTTCCTCTATATTGTACGACTCTAATTGCTCTTCCTTACTGTCAAAGGCATCAAGTAATATGCTTTTAAATTTATTACTGGCTGTGGGGTCCTTTAGCTTCCATATTTTTCTCCTGAGGATAGTCCTCCTTTGTTGTCGAGTATGTCTTGTCCTGACTACGAGGTCGCTGACTATGAGTCTATGTTGGGAGGTGCATTCTTCATGGGGAGGGATTTAGTGTTTACGACAGACACTCTATCACGTCTTCTGGTAAGGATATAACCTATCTGACTGGTGTGTTCCCCTGATCTATAGGTGATCAGGTGATTGTCTCGTTTTTTGAAGTTAGTGTTACAGACAGTTAGGTTATTTGCGTCACAGAATTCCAGGATTCTGGCGCCTTCCTCATTTCTACTACCAAACCCATAGTCTCCATGGATTCCGTCATAGCCATCACAATGTTGTCCAACATGACCATTTAGGTCGCCAGCAATAATTATGTAGTCATTGTCGGTTATTTGGGAGGTTGTGAGCATCAATGTCTCATAGAATCTGTCTTTTATAACGCCAGGCAGTCCGGATTGGGGTGCGTACGCAGATATTACTGCCACAGTAGTTCTATTTAGGACAAGTTTTATTTTAATTATTCTGCCGTTCACTCTATTTACGTCTATTATCTTATCTACCCATTTTTCTGCTAACATGATTCCTACCCCACCCAGAAAAGCTTATAGCATCGTTTTTTTACCCACAATGAATCTAGCAGACCCACTCCTCCACCTGGTCTCTTGAATACAGCAAACATCAACCTCCTTACATTCAAGCATTTCTACAACCTCGTTAGAGCGACCTTTTAAGGTGCCTACATTCATGGTACCAAGTCTGAAGTTTTGGATTGCGTTTGGTGGGTGGGAACGGTGGGGTGCGGTGAGGAGGTTGGGGTTATGTTGGCCATCCGCGGCCGAAATAAAGAGGAGGAGTCCTTGCTTTTTCGTTCAGCAGCATGAGGTGAATTTGTCTTTATCTTTGGCATTGTCACTCAGTGTCCAGATTTTTTCAGACTCTCCAGAATTTCCTAGTCCAGCCATCATATCGAAAGGCAACCGGAAGAAGTGATAGCATAGGCCGCTGACTTATAATTAGTCGAAATAATAATAATGGTGGTGAGTGGGGGCGGGTATGAGGTAGTTAGCGAGAAGGTTTAAATAAAATCCTTGAAATTTGGGCATAATTGGACAAGCATATAACAGTAATAATCGAATAATATTTAGTTCAACCTGACAGAATTATAGAATAGCATATAACAGTAATAAGCGAATAATATTTAGAACAACCTGACAGAATTATAGAATAGCATTGGGGAAATGTAGAGAACGAAAGAAAATGGCATTCTACTTACATTTTTTCACAGGAGAACGAACAGTGTGACCATTAATAAGATTTGACAAATTCTGAGATTTGTACCTCGTAACAGGTTCATTTTATATTTGGTGAGATGGGGGGGGGGGGGGGTAGTAAAGATTAGGAGGAGCAAGGAGGCCATTTTATAAACCCTAGGATATATATATATATATATATATATGGAGGCACATGGTTTAGTGGTTAGAGCATTGGCTTTGCAATAAAAAGGTTGTGAGTTCAATTCTCAGACCGGGTGATGTGTTGTTTCCTTGAGCAAGACACTTTATTTCACATTGCTCCAGTTTACTCAGCTGTAGAAATGAGATGATAGGGACTGAGGTCCCTATCATTCCACTGCAAAGTGGTCGTGGAGGTGCCACGGCAAAAAAGCACCCAGCCCACACTGTAAGGTGGACGTGGAGGTGCCACGGCAAAAAAGCACCCAGCACTCACTGTAAATGAGGTTGGTGTTAGGAAGGGCATCCAGCTGTAGAAATCAAGTCAGAATCAGTTCCCGACCCACCCTTGCAAGCAGGGAAAAAGCGGACGTAAAATGAAATGATGATGAATGATGATATATATACAGGGTGCGGACGATATTTGTTTGCAAGATTACTTTCTAGGAAAAAATAACACAGTAGTTTTATTTTTTAAGATTTATTTATCAAACTTGGGTCAGTTTGTCTTCATGACTTGTTCTTTCGATCTCACTCGATAAACCCGCCATTGGCTTTGATGACGGCCTCAAAGCGGCCTCGGAACCGGCTACAGGCCTTCATCACTGTCCCCCAACTTAGGCACTTGTGATCCTGGCTTTCAGATCGTCTTTCGTATTGCAGCTAGATCTGTTGGTGTCTCGTTCCACTGCGCCCCACACAAAGAAGTCGAGGGGGTTGCAGTCAGGCGAGCTGGGAGGCCAGATGTCAGGTGAAATGTGGTCAACGAAGTTCTCTGACAGCCAGGCTTGGGCCTTCAGCTGGTTTGGCAGGGCACTGAGTCTTGCTGCCACACGTACAGCCTACCTGCAGCTATCTAGTCGATCCAGGGCTTTACTACCTCGCTCAGAATGCGGATGTAGCCATCGGTGTTCAGCTTGAGGCCCTCAGGGAAGAAGTGAGGTGGCATCACGTCACCTTGACTGCTGACGACACCTAAGACCAATGTTGTCACTGGAAACTTTGTCTGCATGACTCTGGGCATGTCTTTGGATGAGACTGCGAGCCACCTGTGGTTCTGGGAGTTGATCTTCTGGTTTTGGCAGAAGTTTTTCTCATCGGAGAAAAACCACAGCATGTCTGGCTCCAGTGGATGTTTCAACTTGTTGATCAGCTTCTTTGCGTGCTTCAGTCGCTTTTCTTGCATCGCCTTTGACAGAAATTGTCCTTTCCTCATCTTGTATGAAACGTAGCGAATGTCTTCATGTACCACCAGCCTAATGAGCTTTTCATCCACGCCTTTCTCCCTTGCAATTGCACGCATCGACTTGCTAGGTTCATTGTTGATGATATCCTGAACTTCAGTGATGAACTCGGGCATTCTGAAGGCGTCAGATTGTCGATCATGTGTTTTCCTCTCTGATGTTGCTTCGTAGTCGAATCCTGTATCTTCCAAATCCTTTCTGACCTTTTCCACCATTCTCCTGCTGACGCTGAGAAAGTCTGAAATTTCCTTATTTGTCCTCCCAGCGCGGATTCCAAGAAGAACTCCATGTATCGTCCACAAATTTGTAGGTTCAAAATTATTCATAATCAATTATTCTGAAAATAAATAATGGAAATATAGTCACTGTTTTTATGAAGACAAGAGTGACAACGGAAGTAATAAAATTAGCAGTTGAAAATTGCGAACAAATATCGTCCACACCCTGTATATATATATGTCTGTGTATATATTTGTATATATCTGTTAGACACGCAGTGACTAACAACAAAATGTTTTAAGTCTGCGTGTCTGACATATATGCGTAGCTTGTGAATAAAAAAAATTCAAGGGGTGTCGCTGGCCGTGGTGATCGCTGCCAAACACGTTTTGTAATGTATAGTCTTATTGGCTAATCAACCAACGAGAGTAATTGTTGCTCAAAAGCATCTGCCATTTCGTTTGCACGTTTATTTATCGTTTCGCTTTTGAATCTTCCTCTTGTATTTCGTTGTTTATCATCAAAATATTTTTCTCGTTTTGGTAAGTTATATTCTTAATTTATACATGATTTTTTTTAAATTTATATTAACTATTTTTTTTTTTCGTTATAACATGCTTATAATATTGGTTGTATCATATTTACTTGTATATTTGTCCATATTATTATTCGTTTTATGTTAGATTATTTTATTATTATTATGTTAGATTATTTTTTTATTATTATGTTAGACTATTTGTATGTAATATTTAATTTTTATTAATTCAACTATAACAATTATTATGTAAAATATATTTATTTAATATTGATTGTTTTTTTGTAGTTTATATTAAGTCTGAAAATATTTTTATACATCTTACAATAATATTTATAACATCATTTATAAAATAATAATTATATAATCTAATTACATTACAATGATAATTTATTATTAATATATATCATGTGTAACTAGAGTTATTACAAGCATTGCCTTAAAAAAATATTAAACTAGACCTGAAAAATGCGCAAGCTCAAAAGAGCCACAGAATGTTATAATACACCTTCAAAAGTGTGGGACTAGAGTTGTCGCTCAAAAATATTGTAATCATTATCTATCGTACACTCTGTGGCATCCTTTTATAAAAAAGAGACTCATAACGAACTCAAGACGACACAATAATTATTTAAGTGAATTTATAATATCGAATTCGATTTAAGTGCATTTCGTATTAATCATTATTAAACATCTAATATGAGATATTAAACATTAGCTTAAATAATTATCATGTCGTCTTGAGTTCGTTATGAGTCACTTTTTTTATAAAAGGATGCCACAGAGTGTACGATAGATAATGATTACAATATTTTTGAGCAACAATTCTAGTCCCACACTTTTGAAGGTTTATTATAACATTCTGTGGCTCTTTTGAGCTTGCGCATTTTTCAGGTCTAGTATATATATATATATATGTGTGTATATATATATATATGTATATACTAGCAGTGGTACCCGGCGTTGCATGAATTATGGTATTTTGGAACGCGGGCCGCCAACAGACCTAATCGTGAATAAACTGCATGCCTGGACAATATGTAAAGAAAATAAACCGAATACTCTGATGGCTCGATAATCTTTAAGATTTTCCTCAATGAAGCAGGAAAAATGCAGGTTTTCATCTCGGGGATAAAAAATGAATTTTTTATGTGCATAATATGCTTTGAAATTTCGGGAAAATCAGCTCGACGTAACATCTCTACAAAGCCCTAAAAAGCTGAAAAAATGAAGTTTTTCACCTAATGTGGGCCCTAGGCCATAAAAAAATTGGATTTTCTTTGCTTACGGTATGAAGAAGAGACTGACTAATACATAGTTACAATTTCAAGGAAATCGGTCTGACATAACGCCTCAAAAAACCCCTAAAAAGCTTCAAAAACGCAGTTTTTCACCTAATGAGATCAAAATGTAAAATTTTTTTTATGTGCATAACACTCCCTGAAACATAAGTAATAAACATGTAAAGTTTGAAAAAAATCGGTTGGGTACTTCTCGAGTTTTAGGGATTCAAACTCACAGACACACACGCACACACAGAGACAGACATCCTCAGGGAAGTGACGTAATGCAGACAGCCAAACATACAGACAGATATTATAAGGGCGCGACGTTATATGTATGTATCTAAAAAGAGAAAGACTAAGAATTATAGAGAGAGATCGCAAAATCGCCTAATGCGGTCCCTAGGGCATTGAAAATTTGAGATTTTTTTTTGCTCAGAACACTCCCTGAAACATAAGTATTACATGTGTAAAGTTTGAAAACAGTCGGTTGGGTGTTCTCGAGTTTTAGGGATTCAAACACACACACACACACAGACAGACATTCTCATCATCATCATCATCACTGTTTTACGTCCGTTCTTCCACGCTAGCATGGGTTAGACGGGTTGTCCTGTTGTGGGCAGTGTCTGGTCGGCTGACCATGCCTTGCTCATACAGGAACTGATCTGGCTTGATTTCTACAGCTGGATGCCCTTCCTAACACCAACCTCATTTACAGTGAGTGCTGGGTGCTTTTTCGTGGCGCCTACACGTCCACTTTACAGTGTGGGCTGGGTGCTTTTTTGCCGTGGCACCTCCACGGCCACCTTGCGGTGGGGGGGGGGCATATTGTTTATATGCTTCAGCATGTACCCATGGGAGGTCGGGTACCCTGTATTACTGCGTGACGCCAGAAGTCACGGTCGTGTGTCATTGACTTTAAGAGGTGTAGTTGGGTAAGGTCGGCTTTTATCACCTCATCCCAAGTCATCTCAGTTTTATATATATATATATAGGTATATATACATGTATGCGCGGGGACATAGAAATAATCGGGCTGGATACCCGATCACACAATTAAACCACTGGTAGTGAAGGACCCGTAGCCCTTGTCAGGGCATTCTTCTAGGAGAAGGCAACTCAGAAAACTGAGATAACTCCAACATAAAAACTGCGACTCAGTAGTAACCATTGATGTTGATCTTTTCTTCTTTTCGGGTTATAGCTACTCTCGCTCAGAGAGTGGAATTGGCTAAGTGCACAGTCTTTCCTCACTTTAAAAAAATCTTCATCCACAGGCATTGCACGATAGCATTAATTGATCTGCAAGACTTTCTGAATGTACTGGCCAAACATTTGCTGGAGGCTGGCTTACACATCAACATCATCATCATCGTTTAACGTCCATCTTCCACGCTAGCATGGATTAGACAACATCTCCAAAACAAAGTGTATGACAACTGATAAAAACAATGCCAATCTCCAACTCACAATCTACAACCAGCAAATCGCTCGAGTTACGGGGCTTGTATATCTCGGCCACAAACTATCATCAAACACTAATGGAATGGCTACTGTGCAGTATCGCATCGCTCTAGGTTGGGCAGCTTTCAACAAGAACAAGGAAGTACTAACATCAAAACGAGTTTCCTATCATTTGAAGGCTAAGATATTTGATACTTATATCCTACCAGTTGTGTTATATGATTTTGACTGTTAATTGGACGACAAGGTCACTTCAGAAGCTCTCTACATTCCAGAACCACATCATGAGACTTATGACTGGCAAGTGACTCAACGACCTGCTGAACATTACCAAATTTAGACCAATTATATCAATTGTCAAGTCAAGAGTACTCAAACTATACGGTCATATAAAAAGATCAACTCGTGGTGTGAGTAGGTTATGCCTGGAAGGAAGGTTGGCTGGTAAGAGAAGCAGAAGTCGACAGCCAAAATGATGGTTTGATAATGTCAACTTATGGACTGGACTTGATCTTTGCACTTTAAACTCTGCTGCTGGTGATCGAACTTTGTGGCGAAAAATATCTTATGTTGATGCACAGTCTGCAACTGGTGGAGTTTAGCGTCACAAGAAGATTAATTGATAATTATTAATAATGTTATATTGTGCAATGGCTATACTCGATAACGAGGTGGCAGCCATCATATATATATATATATTTATTAATTTCAAGAACGCCCGTATTCCGTGTGTCATAATTCTCGATTATCATTGGTTCATAGGTTTCAAACGACTCCGCCCACCTCAACGACGCCAAACTGAAATTAATATGCATAATGCCAATGAGGGAGTGAGAGGGGAGAGTGTGAACGGTGTGTTCAATAACTATTAACATGTGTGTATGTACGTGCAAGTATGTTTATGTGTGTGTGCATGCATGCAGCGTTCCACGGAAAGTAAAAACTATCAACATGTGTGCGTGTTTAAGTTTGTGTGTGTGGCGTTCCACAATCGCCACCCAGTTTATCTGTCTGTCAGTCTAATATACACAGAGTTGTGAAGGGAGTAAATGGGGACCTTTCTTTATATTGACGGACATCTTTTATATTTATTATTGTGTCATTTTTTGACAATTGCTCGAAATGAATACTGATAATAAAAGCAATTCGACTTTATCAAACAGTGAACTACAGCGGCGACGGCGTGCAGCCAGCAATGAAGAAAAACGGGCCGAACTTCAAAGGCGAAGATGTGCCGCCATGAATGAAGAGGAGCTGGCTGAACCAAGCCAACGAAACACTGGAGCCAAGCAGCAACAGCGTGCTGCGATGGTTGAAGACGAACTAGATGAGCATCATCAGCAGATGGCCATAATTCAGCAGCAATGGCGTGCTGCTATGGATGAAGAGGAGCTGGCTGAACAGCGCCAGCGCAATACAGAAGTTCAGAGAATGTGTCGCCAAAGTGCTCCTCATTCCAGTAAAGAGGCTAGAAGGCGAACAAATGATATTAAAAATGGATCATGGCAACCGTGTCATTTTCAGATTGGTGGACAAGCAGAGTGTCCACATTGTGGAGCATTGCTTTGGAGGCACGAAAAGATGTGGACCACAATGTGCTGCCATAAAGGAGCAGTTCAACTAGAACCCTTGCGAATGCCGGATGATGAGGAGTCACCGGAGTTTAAAATACTAAGTATGTGGGGTGATCAAGGAGACCGAGGTAGATTACTGCGCAAATATTCGCGGCAAATTAACAATTCATTAGCTTTAGCATCGCAGAGAGTTAGTGAGATGTTTGAGAGTGGAACATGGCAACCGAATGTAGTCATTCAAGGCCGTTTGTTTCATTGTATCGGTAATTTAGACGTTACCCCAGGAGATAGGCCTCGATTCGCTCAAATTTTCGTTAACGATCCAGATTATAGTGAATCGGGGGAGGATATCAGGATTGGTTGGATGAAGTTGCCGGGAAATATAACTGAACTTGAACAGTAAAGGTTAAGTGATTTGATCCGTGATTTGCAATCATGGCTTAGACAGTGTAATCCTTATGTTATGGATTTCATGTTGGTGGCTGAACTGCAAAATGTTGAGCAGCAAACATTGGTGATTAAGGCTGACGCAGTGCCAAGGAATCAACACGAACGGCAATATAATGCCCTTGAAGGATTTCGTGAAGTTGCTGTGCTGATGGACGATAAGCCTGGATCGAGAGATATCGTCCTCAATCGCAGAGATGGTGGTCTCAAGACTATCAATGAGTCAAATAGGGCATACGATCCATTGCATTATGTTCTTTTATTCCCAAAAGATGAAAATGGATGGAACATGTCTGTTCATTTAGATGATCATGAGAATCAGCATCAACAGGGAGGTGGCAATAGACACAATAATTCGATTTGCGACTTTTACGAGAGGAATCAACAGAGAAATGCGTTATTTCAAGCCAGCAGATTGTTCCAGGAATACTGTTGTATGGCATTCGCAAAGATCGAAAATCAAAGGCTAAATTATATAGCTACACATCAGCAACATATCAGAGCTGAATTGTATAATAATATACAGGATGTGATAACAGCCGATGATGCCAATTACAAGCAAATTGGTCGACGCATCATTTTGCCATCGTCGTTCATCGGCGGCCCGAGATATATGAACATTCGCTATCAGGATGCAATGGCTATTGCCAGAAAGTTTGGAAAGCCAGATTTGTTTATAATGGTTACATGCAATCCTGAATGGACTGATATTAAGGATGCACTTTTGCCAGGACAACAGCCAAAGGACCGTCCTGATATTGTGGCAAGAGTATTCAAAGGATATCTGAAAAAGATAATGGATGATGTGGAAAAAGAGGGAATCTTTGGAGGTATAGTTGCTTTTACATACGTAATTGAATTCCAAAAAAGAGGATTACCACATGCACATTTGCTGATCATTTTACATTGAGATGTGCTGAGGATGTCGACAGCATTGTGTGTGCTAAACTGCCGGAGAATGAGGCACTACGCAACTTGGTGGCAAAGTCAATGGTGCACAACCAATGCGGAGTGGCAAATCGGAAAGCGCCTTGCATGAAAAAAGGCCAATGCAGTAAGCACTTTCCGAAATCTTTTGTCACGAACACTTCCTGGAACGACGCGGATGCTCATCCCTCATACAGAAGACGGTCGCCTGCAGATGGCGGTTTGGTCGAAAATGTAAATGGTCGACAGGTTACAAATCAATGTTTGATTATGAAATATCGTTGTAATATTAATGTGGAAATTTGTATCTCAGGGAAAGCTTACAAATATCTATTCAAATATGTTTACAAAGGTCATGATCGGGCAATGATCGATGTCAGGAATGAGGAAGCGAACCAAGGAGATGAAGTTGGCAGGTTCCAGGATGTTCGTTCGATTGGATCTAGCGAAGCTTGTTGGAGATTGTTCGATTTTGATCTCAATGAACGCAAACCCAGCGTTCAGAAACTGACGGTTCACTTAGAGAATAGGCAAATGGTCTGTTTTCAGGACACTAGAAGAGGTCTCGAAAGAATCGCTAACGCACCACCTCCTAAGACGGAATTGACTGAGTGGTTCAAACATAATAGGGAACATGCTTTGAACCCGGATCAAAGGCAACTCTACTGCGATTTCCCTTCGCACTATACGTGGGATAAGAGGAGAAAGAAGTGGAATGGTAGAAAACAAAAGTTGAGATTCATGACTATTGGACGGGTTTGTAATGTCCATCCAGCATCTGGTGATGTGTTTTATCTCCGAATTCTATTGCATAATGATTTTTCGAGAGGTAAACAGCTTCGCTGATTTGAAAACAATCAATGGCGTGGAATATGAAACATACCAGGCTGTGTGTCAGCATCTGGGACTCCTTCAGGATGACGCTGAATGGAATAGCGCCATGGAAGCTGCAGGAACAACACAGATGCCAGCTCAAATAAGGCAGTTTGTCACGATTCTAGGATTCTGCAATCCTGCCGATCCAAGAGAGTTATTTGAATGCCATGGCTGATGATTTTAGGCATCATCTTCAAGTCGATGATGAAAATTTGATGAAAGCTATTGTTTTGCTCAATATTGAGCAACTGCTTGAAGTTCATTTCAAATGTTTAACAGATTTCAATTTGCCAATTCCTGATGAAGAAATGCGGCAACGTGTCTTAGCATTGAACATGAGATTGCAGCTTAGATGGTTGCCACTCGATCGGAGGGAACTATTCCAGTTTGATCCACTGGAACAGCAACGTATTGTGGATGAACGTATGCCAATGTTGACCCAATCTCAGAGAGAAATGTTCGATGGCGTTCTCCACTCGATTTCCACTAATGAGCAACTTTGTGCTTTCATAGATGTTCCAGGAGGCACCGGAAAGACATTCTGTTTCAACACTATGTTATCGGCAGTCAGAGCTCAGAGGAAGATTGCTCTCCCTGTGGCCACCAGTGGGATCGCTGCCACTTTGCTGAGTGGTGGAAGGACCTTCCACTCATGCTTCAAGGCTCCATTGGCTCCGGATGAGTTGAGTGTCTGTAACATTACAGGACAAAGTGAACTCGCGGGCCTTATACGCAATACGTCTCTGATTATTTGGGACGAGGCTCCAATGACACATAGATATTTGCTGGAGGCATTGGACAGAACTTTGAGAGATATCTGCGATAGTGACCTGCCATTCAGTGGTAAGATTATCGTTCTTGGTTGCGATTTCAGACAGGTGCTACTAATTGTTAGGAATGCTCAAAGAGCGCAAATTGTCGATGCATGTCTGAAAAAGTCCCCGTGGTGGCACCATTTCAGAGTTTTGCGATTACACGATTGGAACTTCCATCATCCTTTTAAGATACACGTTTTATAGTCAGGCAGAAGATGAACCATCTCCTAGAGGTCACTATTCTAGGTGGGAGCACCTAGAATTGTACATATACTATGCACAAACGATACAACAAAGAATCTGGTATATCTGGAAGATTTTTTTTTACTGTTTTTTGTACCACACAGACACCACAGACTCACCTCATACTGTAACCAGACAAACATCCAATACAGTCATTTTCTCTTTTACCTGTCTTCTCTTATCATCTGTTTACCCGGGCGAAGCTGGGTACGTCAGCTAGTCTATATATATATATATATATATATATATATATATATATATATGTGTGTGTGCGTATATGTATGTATATATATATATGTGTGTGTGTATGTATATGTATGTATATATATATGTGTGTGTGTATATGTATATGTATGTATGTATATGTATGTATATATGTGTATGTATGTATATATATATATATATTTTCTCTATCGTATTTTCTTAAACAAAACAAATCTTGTATTTTCGTTTATTGTTAAATTATGCCCAATTTTTTCTCGATTCTTCTCTCCATTCGAACCCATTCATTCAATCACTTCTATGTCCTAATTTCACACTATATCATATTTTCACCATTCTATATCATATCTTTTCTCTAAAAATCATATTTTCCCTATCACCGCATTTTCTCTATCGTATTTTCTTAAACAAAACAAATCTTGTATTTTCGTTTATTGTTAAATCATGCCCAAAATACGGCGATCTTATCTTAAACCTTACATTCTCGCTAACAACCCATCATCCCTCCCTCCCGCCCCCACGCACCACCATTATTACGTGGACCAATCATAAGTCAGAGGCCCATACTATCGCTTAACTGGTTGCTTTTCGATATGATGGATGGACTACGGAATTCTGGAGAGTTGAAGAGAGAAAAATGTGGACGCTCAGCGACAATGCCAAAGATAAAGCCAAATTCACCTCGTGGACGAGAATGCAAGCACTCCTCCTTGTTTCGGCCCAGGATGGCTAACATAACCCCATCCCCCCCCGCGCCCCACCGCTCCCACCCTCCAAACGCAATCCAAAACTTCAGAGTTGGTACCATGAATGTAGGCACCTTAAAGGGTCGCTCTAACGAGGTTGTAGAAATGCTTGAACGTAAGGAGGTCGATGTTTGTTGTATTCAAGAGACCAGGTGGAGGGGAGGGTCGGCTAGATTCATCGTGGGTAAAGAACGATGCTATAAGCTTTTCTGGGTGGGAAATGACAATGGGTTGGGTGGGGTAGGAATCATGGTAGCAGAAAAGTGGGCAGATAAGATAATAGACGTAAATAGAGTGAACGACAGAATAATTAAAATAAGACTTGTCCTCAATAAAACTACGGTGACAGTAATATCTGCGTACGCACCCCAATCCGGACTGCCCCGCGCTATAAAAGACAGATTCTACGAGACACTGATGCTCGCTACCTCCCAAATAACCGACAGTGACTATATAGTTATTGCAGGCGACCTAAATGGTCACGTTGGACAACATTGTGACGGCTATGACGGAATCCATGGAGGCTATGGGTTCGGTACTAGAAATGAGGAAGGCTCCAGAATCCTGGAATTCTGCGACGCAAATAACTTAACTATCTGTAACACTAACTTCAAAAAACGAGACAATCACTTGATCACCTATAGATCGGGGGAACACACAAGCCAGGTAGATTATATCCTTACCAGAAGACGTGACAGAGTGTCTGTTGTTAACACTAAATCCCACCCCCATGAAGAATTCACCTCCCAACATAGACTGATAATTAGCGACCTCATAGTCAGGACGAGACGTACTAGACAGCGGAAGAGGACTATCCTCAGGAGAAAAATATGGAAGCTAAAGGACCCCATAGCCAGAAATAAATTTCAAAGCAAATTACTTGACGCTTTCGACAGTAAGGAAGAGCAATTAGAGTCGTATAATATAGAGGAACAGTGGGAATTCCTGAGAGCAAACCTGCTGACGGCGGCAGACGAAGTCTGTGGCTGGAGCAGGCCTGTAGGTAGGAGGAGAGTAACATGGTGGTGGAACAGTAAGGTGGAGGAGTCAATTAAGGCCAAAAAGCAGGCTTGGAAAGTATGGCGGGATGGGGGAAGTAGAGAAGACTATCAAGTGGCCAGGAGGGAAGCTAGGAGACAAGTGTACTTCGCAAGAAGGGAAGCAGAGGAAAGAAAGTTCAAGCATGTTCTACAACGTGAGGACCAAAAACGTGAGGTGTTCAGGATTGCCAGGCAATGTGTCAAGGAAAACCGTGATATTGTCGGGGAGAAGTGTGTACTTAACGATGATGGCATACTTGCCATCACCGACGCTGATAAGAAGGTAGCTTGGAAGTGTCACTACGAAAGGCTTCTAAATGAGGAGAACAAATGGGAGAAAGACAGTCTCCCCCAGATCGATCCAATAGAGGGACCAGCAGTGTTAGTTGAAGGTAGTATAATAAGTAAGGCAATCAAAGATATGAAGACGGGTAAGGCGACTGGGCCTTCGGAAATAGTTGCTGAGATGCTGAAGGCATCTGGTTCGGTGGGACACACCATGGTCACCCGGATAGTTAACCAAGTCGTACAGAATGGGGTTGTTCCGAAGGAATGGCGTAGCAGCATCATCGTTAACTGCTATAAGGGAAAAGGAGATGCCCTAGATAGGAGTAACTATAGAGGCATTAAATTAATCGACCAGGTCATGAAGGTCACGGAAAAAGTAATAGCGCAACTAATCAGAGAGAGAATTGATCTAGATGAAATGCAGTTCGGGTTTGTGTCAGGCAAAAGTACCACAGACGCTCTTTTCATTGTACGACAACTACAGGAGAAGTACCTAGCTAAAAGTAAACCCCTATACTTAGCTTTTGTCGACTTGGAGAAAGCCTTCGACAGAGTCCCCCGTTCCATTATCTGGTGGTCTCTTAGAAAACTAGGTGTTGACGAATGGCTTGTGAGAGCTATACAAGCCATGTATAAAGAAACAGTCAGTAAGGTTAGAATTAACAACGAATATAGTGAAGAGTTTAGCGTAAAAGTTGGTGTCCATCAGGGCTCTGTACTTAGCCCCCTACTATTTATTATTGCCCTTCAGGCTATAACAGAGGAGTTCAAGACCGGCTGCCCATGGGAACTCCTATACGCAGATGATCTAACGCTCATAGCTGAATCAATGACCGAACTAGAGAAGAAATTCCAAACGTGGAAGCACGGCCTAGAATCAAAAGGCCTTAAAATTAACCTGGCTAAGACTAAAGTTCTAGTTTGTAGGAAAGAAAATAAGGCGGCGGTCCCATCGGGGAAATGGCCATGCTCAGTGTGTAGGAAAGGCGTAGGTAGAAACTCCATTTTATGTCCCAAATGCAAAGTATGGGTGCATAAAAGATGTAGTGGGATCACAGGTAAGCTAACTAAGAACATAGATTTTACATGTGGCCGGTGCTCTGGTGCAATAAGTAGCAGCAAGTGCCCACAAAATACTAGCTCCTTCAACTGCGCAGAGGGTTCTATAGAAATAGTGGACAGCTTCCGTTATCTGGGTGACAAAATCAGCAGTGGGGGAGGGTGCTCTGAAAGTACAGTAGCTAGAGTCAGAACTGGATGGAAAAAGTTCAGAGAGCTTATACCACTATTAGCCGCTAGAGGGTTCTCCCTAAAAATGAAAGGCAGGTTATACGATGCCTGCATACGAACAGCAATGCTGCATGGCAGTGAGACCTGGGCATTGTGTGCAGAGGATATACGCAGACTAGAGAGGAACGAAGCTTGCATGCTCCGCTGGATGTGCAATAGTAATATACGTGAACGGCAAAGCATAAACGAACTAAGGAAAAAATTAGAAATAAGAGGGATCAGATGTTGTTTACTCGAGAGAAGGCTACGTTGGTACGGTCACGTGATGCGCATGAAAGACGACAGCTGTATAACAAAGTGCAGGGCAATAAAGATAGACGGTAGCCACGGAGTAGGCAGACCCAGAAAAACATGGGACGAGCTGATAAATTCCGACCTCACACGCTTGCACCTCTCCAAGACCTTTGGCGGTACTCAGTAATAGAGAAGACCCGCCTTACCTAAATACAAAGTAAAAACCTACTACAGTCAGTAGGCATCTCTATCAAAACACACCCCCGTCCCACCACCTCCACCCCACCCACACCGCCCCTTTCAATGTAAAGTTATGTTGGTCCCACAACATCCAGGCCGAAACAAATGAGATCGTGTAGGTGTCACGACAAAAAACACACAGTCCACGCTGTAAATGTGGCCGTATAGGCAACACGGTAAAAACCTCCCAGCCCCACACTATAAATGTGGTTGGTGTTAGGAAGGGCATCCAACTGTAGAAAACTCGCCAGACAGTCCTATGCGAGCAAGACAACCACTCTTGCCTCAAGTGGGAAAACCCCCGTCCAAACCCATGCAAGCGTGGAACACGGACGCTAAACCTGATGATGATGATGATGATGATGATGATATATATGTATGTGTGTATATATATGTATGTGTATATATATATATGTATATATATATATATATATATATATATACTGGTTAAGTCTATACCCAATAATAGCAACACTGTTATTATTATTGGTGGGTTGGCAGTATCGGTAGAGGGTCGGACGCCATGCTTTCCAGCATAGTTACGTCCCTTTACGATCTGAGTTTAAATCCTGCCGAGGTTGACTTTGCCTTTCATCCTTACAGGGTCGATAAAATAAAGTACCAGTAATGCACTGGGTAATTGCTGGCCTTGTGCCTAAAGTAGAAACAATTATTATTAAAGTTTTATATATATATATATACATATATATATTTATTTAAAAATAAGAGGAAAGCCCAAACGGGGAACATTCCCATCATCAGTTGTCTACTGGGGATCACGGACATTTCAACACATTAAAGACAATATGTCTAGCTCTATTGGAAGTTATTGGGGAGAAAAGGGAGAGAGAAAAAAAATCACAGAAGGGAAAAAAAGAAAAAAAATGCAGAGAACAACCGAAAAAGAGGGGAAAAGCACATGTATGTATATAAGTAACCAGGAGAGAGAGAGAGAGAAGTAAAAAACAGCTACTGAACATAAGTCCGAGGCTTTTGTTGACGGTGAATTAGAGAGAGCGAAGAAAATAGGTCTGAGCTCTGCAAGAGTAGGCGAAAAGAGGCAGATATGAGAGAAAACGGAAGTAGTATGAGGAGCAGAGAGAAGGAGAGTAAAAGTGAGAGGGACCAGGTCATGAAAGTCACAGAAAGAATTATAGCAAAGATGATTAGTGACCGGATTAATCTAGATGAGATGCAGTTCGGATTTGTGCCAAGTAAAAGTACCACAGATGCTCTCTTTCTTGTGAAGTAGCAACAGGAGAAGTACCTACCTAAAAGTAAGCCGCTCTAACTGGCGTTTGTTGATCTTGAGAAAGTTTTTGACAGAGTCCCCCCATGCTATTATCCAGTGGACACTTAGAGAAAGAGTAAAAGAGAGGCTTGTGAAGGCGATACGAGCCATGTATAGGGGAGCGGTCAGCAAAGTTAGGATTAACAATGACTATAGTGTGGAATTTAGCATGCAGGTTGTCGTCCACCAACGCTCTGCCATTAGCCCTCTCCTGTTTATTATCATTCTGCAAGCTATAACAGAGGTGTTTAAGACTAACTGCCCATTGGAATTCCGGTATGCAGATGATCTTACACTCTAGTTGAATCTATAGCAGAATTACAGAAGAAATTTCAAACCTGGAAGCATGACCTAGAAACAAAAGGTCTTAAAGTCAACCTTACAAAGACTAAGGTCCTAGTAAGTAGAAAGGAAAAAATTCGAAATCCCCTCAATTGCTCAGTATGTAGGAAATGTGTAGGTAGAAATTCCATCCACTGTTCCAAATGCAAACTATGGGTACACAAGAACATAGGTCTTTCATGTAGCTATTGCAGTGGAGCAGTAAGTAGCAAACAACCACAGGAAACAAGCACTATCAAATTCTGGGAAGGTTCGGTAGAAGCGGTAGACAGCTTCTGCTACCTAGGTGACCAAAGTAGCAGCAGAGGTAGGTATTCTGAAAGTACAGTAGCCAGAGTGAAAATGGGATGGAAGTTCAGGGAGTTGCTACCACTGTTAGCTGCAAAAGGCTTTTCCCTCAAAATGAAAGACAGATTGTACGACGCATGTATACAAACAGCAGTATTGCAGTGGGGCCTGGGCACTGTGTGTGCAGAGGACTTACTAAGATTGGAAAGAAATTAAGCTTGCCTGCTTCAATGGATGTGTAATAATAATATCTGTGAACGGCAAAGGATAAACGAACTGAGAGAGAAACTAGGCATAAGAGGAATCAGATGCAGTGTGCGGGGGAGGAGATTGTGTTGGTATGGATATGTGATGAATATGAAGGATGACAGGTGTATAAAAAAAATGCAGAGCACTCAAAGTTGATGGAAGCGATGGAATAGAAAGGCCCGGGAAGCCTTGAGGTGATAAAAGCTGTGCTTGCACAATTGCACCACTCAAAGGCCAGCCCACACTGTAAATGTAGTTAGCGTTAGGAAGGGCATTCAGATGTAGAAACCAAACCAAAATCAGTTCTGTATAAGCAAGACCTGGTCACCTGACCTTGGTTTCCCTCAAATAGAACATCCCATCTAACCCATGCTAGCATGGGTTAGATGATGTTGATGATAATGATATATATATGTATTTATATACAGGGTGTAACAGATAAATTGGGACCATTTAGATATTTATTATAATTGGTATAACTTGGAAAAATCTAACACTGCAAATTTTATGTTTATGCAATTTATTGTGTAGTGTTTAGCTCTTATTACAGTTCAATGTGACCGCCATTTGCTTTCTTTACTAGTTCAATCCATTTACGAAATGATGGGCATGCCTTCACTAAAAACACACAGATGTGAGAAGTTGCCTTGGATATTGCTTCAACTGTACCTCATTGCCAAAAATTTCACGGGTTCAAATCTGGTGAGCTAGAGGGCCAGTTATCTTTTAGGACAAACATGACAATTCCTTCAAAAATTCTTGCACTCTTTTCGAAGAATGGGCAGGCACAGAATCTTGTACAAACATGACTCAACTTGCATCATAATACTTCCTAATTCAAGGCAACAAAACTTCTAAGATTTTGAGATACTCTGCTGTGTTGATTTTAAGACCTGCTTCAATGAAATGAGAAGGCATCAATTTCCCATTACTTGCAACAGCTCCAAAGACCATAATGGAGGCTGGATTTTTGCTATGTATAGCTGAAGGAACTTCTTTTCATCCACGAAGATGCAAACGTCTCTGCCACGATGTTTCGGATGACTAAGAAGTTTGGGACTTCTTGGAGCAAGTAGTTAGGATGTGATGGTGTCTCCTCACATATGATTTCATATGGAGATCTTGTCTCACAGCCCTAGAAATGGTCGTTTTAATGATTCCTGCATCTTGAGCCAACTTCGCCGTCGATTGTGATGGGTTTGACTCAATCAATCTTCTAAGTCCTGCTTAGAAGCAAGGTGTACATTTTTGGTCACTGCAAGGACTGTGAGACTTTCTCTGAACATCCTGACTTTTCTTCAAATTGGCTACAACTCTAAAAACAGTAGATTTGGCATACTTTGTGGCTCTAACAATCTCACCAGCACTTTTGCTGATCATCATCCCTGCACATCACATGCTCATACCATGCAGTCTTCTCTCCTGCACACAACCTCGGATTCATTCCTCTTAAACCCAGCTTCTCTCTCAACTCATCCAATGAAGCATGGTTACTTTGTTTCTCTCTTGCTCTCTTTGTTCTCATTTGTTGTCAACAGTGGGAATAGCTCTCTAAACTTTTTCCATCCTATCCTTATTCTAGCTATTATGCTTTCAGAGCACACTCCTCTGTGGTTAATTAAGTCACCTAGATAGCAGAAGCTAACGACCATTTCTATGGACCCTTCCTTTGATTGGAAAAGGTTTATATCATTGGTACTCTTCCTCTTGATTACTCCCGTGCATCTTCTTCATGCAAAGTTCTCTCTTCCTGTTAGTCTAATTGTTATCCCATTACCTCTTTTGTGTGCCCAAGATTTACATTGTGTACATCATATGGAGTTTATGCCTACTCCTTTTCTACATATAGAGCAGCCACTTCCCTGAAGGAATCAGTGTCCTATCTTCTTTCCTACTCACCAGCACTTTAGTTTTTGCTAAGTTTACTCTCAGATCTTTTTGATTCCAAATTCTATTTCTGTCATCAGAACTTGTTTTCTAGTTCTTTTATGGATTCAGCTATAAGGACCGAATTATCTGCATAGAGATGTTCCCATGGACAGGCAGTTTTAATCTCCTCTGTTTTGGCCTGGCGAACTATGATGAACAGCAGTGGGCTAAGAACAAACTTTAATGAACTTGAATTTTTCACTAAACACACTTCTTACTTTCACTTTACTGACATCTCTTCCGTACATAGCTTGCACTGCTCTTACACGCCATTCTTCTACCCCTAATTGTGAAAGGCCTTTTCTAGGTCAACAAAAGCTAAATATAGCGGCTTATTCTTGGCTAAGAACTTCTAGTAGTTGCCCCACTAAAAAGAAGGCATCTGAAGTATTTTTCCAAGGCATGAAACCAAATTGCATGTCATCTAATTTGACTCTTTCTCTAATTAGCAGTGCTATAACTCTTTCTGTCACTTTCCTAACTTGGTCCATTAGTTTTATTCCTCTGTAGTTGATCCTTTCTAAATCATCATCTTTGCCCTTCAATTTCTGATTGTACTGCTGCACCAGTCATTGGGTGTGACTCTGTCCTGTATTACCTGACTGACTATGTGGGGTACTAGTTCAACTCTTACTTCTCCAAATGCTTTTAGTATCTCCTACAGTCCAACAGCTTTATGATTCTTCATTCTCTGTGTGTATATATACATGTGTGTGTGTGTGTGTATAATATATCATCATCATCACCACCGTTTAACGTCCATTTTCTATGCTATGTATATGTGTTTGTGTATGTGTCTATACATCTAGATGACCAAATCTCCTCTCCCCCATCCATACACCTCCCTCGTCTTAACACTCCACCCTTCACCAGCTAAGTACCCCACCTTAGACCTACTTCTCCAATCCCCATCCTGCATACAAGCATAGAAAGCTTGAAGCACTCTTCTAAAATGTTGCTGAAATGGCTAAAATCTTTTAGTCCACCCTGAATAGTGGTCGTGTTGGTGGCTTGACAAAAAGCACCCAGCCCACTCTGTAAGATGGTCTTTTTGGTTATATGACAAAAAACATTCAGTCCACCCTGTAAGGTGGTCGTGCTGGTGACAATGTAAAAGTACCCAGTCCAACCTGGGAGATGGTCTTTTTGGTGCCATGCTAAAAAGCACCCAGTCTACGCTGTAAATGTAGTTTGCATTAGGAAGGGCATCCAGCCATAGAACCCAAACAAGAAACAGTTCTGTATGAACAAGACACCACCATCTGATTTGACTTGTCTTACAACGGGACAACATGTTTAACCCATGCAAGCATAGAAACTGGACATTAAATGGGTGATGATGATATATATATATATATCCCCCACTGCAAATAGCATATAAAACGCCACACCTTGGCAGTGTGATGTCTGTACCCTTTCAAGTACCAACTCACACCAATGCCTCCCTAGCCAGACTAAGGGTACTGGACACCCTAGTGTTGTAATGAGGTAATGCTGGTGCCACAACCTAAAGCACTGTAGTGCTGGAGTCATGATAAAATGGTCCCAGTACATACTATAAAATGGTTGGTGTTAAGAAGGGCATTTAGCCATAGAAATGAAGCATACAAGCATGACTAAGTCATCTGACCTGTCCGGCCTCAATATTTGACAGCCATCTGGCCCATGCAAGCATGGAAAATAGGCATTTAATGCTGATGAAGATGATGTAGTCACCCCTACCCCTGTCACATCCCTGATACACCTTTCCTGTCCAACTCATGCATGTATGGAAAGCCAAACATGTTCACCAATATACTGCCAAAAACAACTGCTAAACACAATTCACTATCTTCAAAGCCACTCCATAACATGTCATTCTGCCATTGCTGGTACCACAACAAAGAAGAAAGACAGTCAACCCTGTACTGATGCCACATCGAAAAGTACCCAACCCACGCTGTTAGGTGATAGTAGTGGTGCCATGAAAAACAGCTCCTACTGCATACTGTAATGTCATTGGTATGAGGAAGAGCATCCAAATATAGAAAACCAAGCAAAACATGGTCACCTGACTTGTTTGGAAAATAGAAGTTAAATGGTGATGGTAATGTTGATCATCACTCTAACATAGACAGCTTTATATCATGGAACCATGGGTTGTTTCAGTTGGGTTTGGTATCCTGAGTTAAAGCCAGAATGACAAAATGGGATGGTTTCTACTGGTATGCGTTTAACCCTTTAGCCAGAATACTCTCACCTCTTTATGTTCAAACTCGCCATAACTGGCCACTTATACTGATGCTAAGGTATTGTTCTCAAAATAAATAATATCAAAATCTCATAGATTTGATATTATGTGAGGTAAAGCCTTTACCATGAAAATACAATAGTAAATATAGAGTAATGTAAATGCTAAAAAGTTAATCATTTGTGCTCACTCAGAGTTGGCCGAGAGTTAAACAACACAGCAGTAGTTTATGTTGTAGGGATAAAATGTTATCAATCCACATCTGTGTAATGAATAAGACATACATGAACAATTCTTTTCTTTGAGCCATAAACTATTACAAAATAACCAGTTATCCCCTCCTTCTTCCCACGCCAATCTCAGTTGCTTCAAATCATCACAGCAGCAACTGTGAATTTGTTTGTTTTTTTGTTATTTTTCTTAATCTTTCACTTCATCAACATTTTATCATTGTGGGTGTCACAGTAATGAAAATAATATCCTTTTGATAAAAAAAAAAAAGCACAATGAAGTGTCTTGTCATAGGCAAAAGTAGACAAACTAACATTAAGGTTTTAGACTAGGTTGAATCAACAACCAGTATATTACTGGATGTTTGGTATTCTTCAATCTCTGGAGGTGGAAAATCTAGAAGCCTGTTCCCCCCTCCTCCCGGTAGCTTTTAACCCTTTCATTACTGTATTTCTAATGAAAAACACTGCCAATCATGTACAAATAACTTCAAAATAATCAAGAATTTGAAGGAATTTAGTAATGCAACTAACTTTCTCATTAATTTCGTTCTTGCACAAAATTATGATGGGTAGTTGTTACATAAATATAAGCACTTTAACCCTTTAGCAGTTGCATTACTCTATATTTACTAGTGTATTTTCGTGGTAAAGGCTTTATCTCACATAATATCAAATCTATGAGATTTTGATAACAATACCCAAACATCAGCATGAGTGGTTGGATATGGCTAAACGGTTAAACAAACAGTTTTGAATCAGAACTAAGGGCGGTTTAGTTTCAAAATGGTTAAGTTGCTCGAAGTTCAATACTTGCTGTGGGCATGCATTAAGTTAAATCAACAATCGGTTACATTTTACAGGATGATTCAAATTTTCTTGAGTGAAAACATATAGAAGCCTGTTCATATGAATGTTGTTCAATTGGGCTGAGATCAAATTACATATTGTCACAAATCCAGTATCAAGTTACTGTAAAATAAACCAATATATATATATGTATGTGTGTGTATGTTTATATATGTATGTATATATGTGTGTGTGTGTGTTGTACATGATTCAATGGACTATAGACTTCTTCCTTCCACTTTGATTTAATATTTTATCAGTTCTATATTAACTGTCTAGTACACTGCTCTCTCTCTCTCTCTGTCTCTCTTTCTCTCTCTCACTCTCTCATCCTTTATTTCTATATCCTTCTTTCGCATCTCTTTTCTTCTAAATAAATGTAGCTGCCTTGTATTCCTATTTATTTTTCAGAATGTATGTAAGTGTATGTACTTGTGTCTGTGCATGTGTGTAAGTGTGAACTTGTGTGTATGTCAGTGTTTCCATCATAGCTTTCCTTTGCCTGCCACCCTCATTTTTCATTCGAAATTTATCATGTTTGGGGGACAAAATCTCCCTCCTGTTACTTCAAATGCTTGTAGTATCTTTACTACTCGACAGACTATTGTAACAATTTGTTGGTCATAGTGTTGCTTTGTACTTTTCAAGAATGTTTTGCTAATGTCATTTTATATGGTACAACCTGTTCAAAACTGGCTCTAGTTTTATGAAACAAAGCCACTCATTTTAAATGGTTTTTATTTAAATTAAAATCTTCCAACATAATCTTAGTAAATCCTGTAAAACTTTTCATTAATTAATTAAAATAGTGTTTCATTAGAAATACGGTGACAAAAGTGTTAAATGTGTCGCCATGAAAGATCTTTAACCCGTTGGCATTTACATTACTCTATATTTAATATTGTATTTTCATGGTAAACACTTTATTTCACATAATTATCTCGCATAATATCGAATCTAGAAGATTTTTAGATTATTTATTTATTTTGAGAACAATACCTTAACATAAGTATGAGCAACCAGTTATAGCCGGTAGGAGAATTCTGACCAGATACAGCTGGTTTAAATGCTAAAGGTTTAATTATTGTTTTGAGGAGCTGTAGAGGCTTAGGGACCTTTGTTGTGCATGTGACCAACATATATGTAGACATACACATATAAAACAGTGACAGTCTGTCACTGTTGCTATTTCTGTTGTAATTCACTGGCTCCATTTTTGTATCATGAAAGTTTTTATATATTTTTCAAATATATGTAATTTTTAGTTTTTCCTTTATATATATATATCTATAAATATATGGAGGAAGTATGTTTTTAGAAAGCAGTGAACAAAGTTTGAAAATTGAAATAGAAATGTTACGGTGGAACCTTCTATTAATATTTCAGTATATATCATCATCATCATCATCATCATCATTTTACGTCCGCTTTTCCCTGCTTGCAAGGGTGGGACGGGTCTTATTCAGCATCTCTCCACTTCTCACTGTCGTTCGTCATCTCCTCCATGAACTTCAGCAATTTGAGGTCTGCTCTCACCACCTCCACCCATGTTTTTTGTGGTCTTCCTTCTACTGGGATTTCTTGGCACTTCTTTACCCAGCAGTCATCCTCCATGCGTATCAAATGTCGATACCATCACAGTCTTCTCTCTCGCACACTACAACTTATCCTTCTTATTCACAGTTTCTCTCCCAACTCTTCTATGCTTGGTCGTTGACGCACATTGACATTACACATCCAACAAAGCATGCTTGCTTCATTTCTCTCCAGCCGTCGTATATCCTCTGCAGTTGCTGCCCATGTCTCACTACCATGCAGCATCGTGCATCTCACACAGGCATCATATAACCGGCCTTTTCTACACAGGGAGAAACCCTTCTTTGTCAACAGAGGAAGCAGCTCCCTAAACTTCTTCCAACCCATCCTTATTCTAGATACTATGGCCTCGGAACACCCCCTCCCATGCCAATCTGATCATCTAGGTACCGGAAGCTATCAACCACTTCTATAGATCCTACCTGCATTTGAAAAATGTGTCTATCACTGCGACTTCTACTGTCAAATTTCCCTGTACATCTACTGCATGTATAAAGTGTGAGATGAATCCTAAATGCAAAATAACTGTAACAACAGTCGAGTGCTATAAATACTAGCTTTGAAAATCTGGTAAAGTACTTCTAGAGATGGGAAAATCTGGCCAGTAGCATCATTGAATCAAACTCCATATCTCTGGAATACTGTGAAAGTTCGTTAATCTTTACTCTAAGGGACAACTGACCACCTATTGCATCTATTTTAAAGTACTATACTAAATAGCTTGCAGCTAGAGCTAGAAGTAAATACACTTTATGAATTAACGAAATACCAGAACTTATTTTACCTGATTTTCTAAGCAATCAACTGTTCTTACAGTTATTTTCTGCATTTGGGATTCCCACATTTACAAATCTATCAATCTCTCTCTCTCTCTATATATATATATATATATATATATATATATATCATCATCATCATCATCATCACCGTTTTACGTCCGTTCTTCCACGCTAGCATGGGTTAGACGGGTTGTCCTGTTGTGGGCAGTGTCTGGTCGGCTGACCATGCCTTGCTCATACAGGAACTGATCTGGCTTGATTTCTACAGCTGGATGCCCTTCCTAACACCAACCTCATTTACAGTGAGTGCTGGGTGCTTTTTCATGGCGCCTACACGTCCACTTTACAGTGTGGGCTGGGTGCTTTTTTGCCGTGGCACCTCCACGACCACCTTGCGGTGGGGGGAGTGGGGGCATATTGTTTATATGCTTCAGCATGTACCCATGGGAGGTCGGGTACCCTGTATTACTGCGTGACGCCAGAAGTCACGGAAGACAACAGAAGGCTGGACTCAAAATATCCTTTTTATGTTGCAAAATCAGAATACGTATTTCTATGGCATGGTTACATCATCAGATCTTGAGTAAGACTTTGGCAATGTCATCAGGTGTAGATTGTAAAGCTTAGGTAATCAATAACAGGATTGTAGCAGACACAAACAGAAAATAGACTTCATTTGGTGACATGTTATTGTTGCAATGAACTGCCTCTGAATGGCACACACGCAGCGATGCTATGCCTTGTGGGTCGGGTAGGCATGAAATTCTGCTGTTCCCAGATAATACCCACACCATTAACCAGAACCAACAATCTGCCACTCAGGGGTACTAAACATAGTGTCAGCAGATTCTGGCCAAAAACCAGCATAGCAATATGGTGTAAAATTTAAGGAGGAGATAGGTGCTATAAAAGTTTAAAGAATTATAAAAACAAGGGGTAAATGTTCCAGTAAATAAATTAAAAAAAATATAGAGAGTTGTGAAAAGTATTAAGATTATAAGGTTACGAAAAGTGGGTAATTATATTCCTAATGTAAGTGATTAGTTAAAAGTAAATCATTAATTGATTAAAGGGTAAATGTAAACTATGTGTGTTTGTATTGTGAAAGAAAATTGTGGCATGGCTTTCTCTACAAAATTCCAGTAGGGTTTCAGTGACCGAGTATTTTCAATATATTGAAGGAAGGGGAAATTAATTCTAAGCACTCAAAGTATAAAAACCGAATTCCAGTGTCTTACATGTAACTCAGAAGACAACTAAATGGTCTGTCAGTGGTGGTAACGCATACCCAGATAATCTATACTATAATAAGAGCCATGTGTGTGCATTTCTGTATGTCCTTCAACATATAGACAACACAACACAAGACTTTTTTTTTTTTAAACTTTCACTGAGAGAGCAATAAAGTGAGAGAGAATATGTGTGGAAAATAGGTAGGATTAAAATTTGTTTCAAGGAAAAAAAAGCGTGTTGTTGTTTGAGAGAGTGTGTGTAAAAGTTAGATAGCTAGAGAGAGTTGTCACGACACTAAAAGTTTTGATTGAAAATGCAGGAATTTTAAGTGTAAGACAAAAAGAGTGTTTTAAGGAAAATTGAGTTTGCAACTAGTGATGATAATAATGATAATGGTAATAATCATTCCAGTTAAAATATTATCCTTCATGGCACAATCAATGTATATACATTAATAAAATTACCTAGTGGATAATTTTATAACTATGATTAGGTAAAAAAATGCAAGTGCATAGTTGAAAATGGAATTAAATCGGTAGCTGGTGGTGTGTCAAAGGGGTCGTGTAATATGAGATTACATATGGAAATACAATATAAAGATATACTATAAGATAAAATATGAAAAATATAGAAAAATAAATTAAGGTGTAGATCAAAGCTATATGCTATAATGAGTAGTATATATACTCCCCAGTATAAGTATTATAATATAAATGAACTATAATGAAGAATTATATATATAAATTTATCCGAAAATAAAAGTCTTGGTGAGAATTCAACATCAAACAGATCAAAGAACATAGTTTAGATATTAACTAAGAACTCCTCTCAAACATGTCGATGTTAACGTTTCCTCCTCTGTCTTGTTTTCCAGCATGATGTCAACTCCCTACGTCCAGTGGATCCAACAGAAAAAGAGTTGAAACACAACCCCAAATTTGAAGAACTCTTCACTCCCACGGTAAAAAGAAGTTTGTTTTTTTTTATATTTACTAGCGTAGTACTCGTAAAAAATTATGGAGTTTATTGTAAGAAATATTAATTTAATAATTCCTTGATTACAGCATCTATATGTAAATTTTTGCGATTATGTCACAGCACGTAAAGAGAAAGGAGTCGTTTGACTACCTCATACTACTCCTCCCTCTTTACGTGAATGTATGTGTATGTAAAAGGAAGGGAGAGGAAGCATGTATGTGTTTGCACGTTTATATTTATATACACATGCATATAAATGTATGCATATGCCCATACACACATACATGTCAGCA
>CAXHJY010000934.1:5000-22500 GCA_964016885.1 Eledone cirrhosa
CACAATGCTTCAAGCAAACTTCAATACTCTCTTATATGTATGTATATATATGTATAGATATATATGTATAGATATATATGTATAGATATATATGTATGTATATATATATGTATAGATATATATGTATGTATATATATATATATAGATATATATGTATGTATGAATATATATATATATATATGTGTGTGTGTGTGTGTGTCAAACACAACGTCTATAAGGTAACTAACATTTTTTTAATTAGAAACCTTAACTGTGGAAAGAATGAACTATGAAACACTTTCAACTATTCCTCTGTACACAAAATAACATAAGTGATCATTCATATTCTTGCATTTCATACGTTGTTGCCTCTCATCGGCGAATAACTACCTCTATCATTCTGGTATAGGAATGACATACGAATACAAAACATATTATACAAAATATTTGAAGTTTTAGTGACAAATCTTCGAAAATTGGAAGTAACAAATGTTTACGTTCCATATTTATTGAAAAGTTTGTTTTTTTAACTTGAATTAGCGATTGTTGAAAAATTAACTAAAAATGTCGGAAATATTTAAAATTTTGAAATATATTTTTATAAATACATATATTTGAAAAAACGTTTTTTGCCTTTCACCCTTTCGTAGTCGATAAATAAAGTACCGGTCCAGTAATGGGGTTAATTCTTCCTCTATTTCACGAAGAGATCGTCTGTTTTTCAGGCCCGGAGAGGAATGGTCTCTGCTAGGTTTAAAATACCCAAGTTAAAGTGTGTCATGACGGCGCCCTTTTGTCTCCACCTGGAGGTGGTGGGCTCCGCTAGGTTTAAAATACCCAAGTCACTCAGTGTGTCATGACGGCGCCCCTTCGTCTCCACCTGGAGTTGAGGGACGTTTACCTATAATTGTTACCTGTCGGGGTGGTGGGTTGGCAGAATTGGTGGGCCGTCGGTTAAAATACCATTGCAGTATTTGTTCTGGCTCTTTACACCCTGAATTATATCCCGCCGAGGTCAAATTTGCATTTCATCTTTCCGGCGCGGATAATATAAAGTACTAGTCAAGTCTAAAGTTTAAAGTCTGTCTCAAGCCCGGAGGCTCATCAGGCCATGTTCCATGGCGTTAAGCGACTGTGAGTACAATATTCGCCCCTGGACAACGCATAACCCAGCCTAGGAGTTGAACCCACAACGTTATGGTCGTAAGCCCCTTACCAGTAGGCCACGCACCTCCATGCTGTTAGAGTGGGGGATTGGCAGAATTGGTAGACCGTCGGTTAAAATACCATTGCAGTATTTGTTCTGGCTCTTTACACCCTGAATTATATCCCGCCGAGGTCAAATTTGCATTCTATCTTTCCGGGGTGGATAAAATAAAGTACCAACCAAGTACTGGGTTTGAATTAATCAACTTTACTATTCCTCCAAATTTGCTGGTCTTTTGCCTAAATTACAAATCAATATTGGGTGAATGTACCAATTATATAACTAGTGGAGTACAAAAATAAAACAAAATAATTGGACATAGTTCTTTGGTTCTCAAAATAAAACCTAGAATACTGTGGTGGTTGTTAGTCACGAAGTAGACAGGCGTAAATATCACTTTCAAAATAAACGAAAACCAAGACGCCTGTGACAATGAGGAATTTAGAAATTCTACACTTCGACTATGACTTCACATCATAATTATAGCCAATAGGGTTGGCTAAAGGTTTCGTTACACACTAAATTACTTTCATGTAGTCAAATTGCACTTGAAGTTCAAATTGTTCAATGGAAAGTATCGATATTTCAATAATTGTTCATACAATTACGAAAAATATTTTCCAATCAGTTGCATATGTAGGATATCCCATTGAAGGGAAATTTTACAGCTATTTTTAACAGATCGTGTGACCACGTAGATCTTATGTGGGGGAACTCTTCACTTGCATTCAAATTTTTAACTTTTTATCAATGAAGTTTCTAAAATCTAATAAAAATGAGGCCTTAAACTTTAAAAACAAAACTAATTTATAATAGAGTTATTATTGAAAATTCAACTGTCTTTTGTGGTTATGAAAACGGAAAAGGAAGGGAAAGGCAAGGGCTCTAGGGTCACAGAAGAATGGGGAAGGTAATAGGCTCTAAGCCTAGGGAGCGGTGGTATTGGGGCTGCGCCCCACGAACAAAACCACAAAAGCATTCCCGCGGACAATGGCCATGGACACCGGCTGCAACAGCCATCCCACCTCGCGTGGCTCCTTCCTCAGACAGGCTGCTGACGTTCCGATCTTGCGGAGGAGCTTGGCAGTATGGGGTCCAAGTACGCCTGAGGTCTCGACGGCGACCAATATTAGTGACGTACTTATGAATTCAGTAAAGGCGCGAGGCTTTGTGGTTACGGTGTTGGTCTCAATTAGGAGTTCGACTCCTACACCGGGCGGCGCGTTGCGTCCTTAAGCAAGACACTTTAGTTCACGTTTCTTCAGTTGGAAAAATGAGTCGCAATGTCACTGATACCAAGCTGTATTGGTTTTGCCGTTCCCTTGGACAACATCAGTGACGTGGAGAGGAGAGACATGCATGCGTGGGCGACTGTTGGTCTTCCACAAAACACCTTGTTCAGGTATGCACTTTGGAGAGGTATAAACTCAAAGTCAGTTATGGCTGAAGAGGGCTTTTAATATTTTTAAATTTCTAAAATGAAAAGTTTTATTCATTTTTTCCTTAATGCAAATACGTCACCACACGTTCTTATGTACTAGCAGTCCTCCCCTGCTCTAACACGACTTAAGGTATTTACTTTAGTTCTAGTTTTAAGTGCAAATTACACCGATGTTGATTTAGTTTTTCACTTTTTATAAGTCGATAATTGAAATACCCGTATGATGACAATTCAATTGATTATATCGCCTACCTTTCCAACATGATCTTTGCGCTTGGAAATAAATCAATATTTAGCCTCATCTTCCCTGCTTTATTTGGAGTTCAAATCAGTCTTGCCTATTATTTCTTCGGGATCGATGCAATATGTGACAAGTAATATTCAGTGATCAATTCCAGTGTACAATATATATACTATGCAAAACATAGTAATATTGTACTTTTACGAAAAGGATTCAATGCGGCAAATTGGCAGAGTCATTAGAACGTCAGATAGAATGTTTTGCGGTATTCGTCCCGGCTTTCTGAGCTCAAATCCTGCCGAAGTCAACTTTGCCTTTCGTTCTTTCGAGGTCGATAAAAAAGTACTAGTCCAGTATTGGGGCGTCGAATCTTTCTTTATATCTTTTTCTCGCGCTCTCAGGCTGTGTTCAGATTTTGAGAGGAGATGAGCTCCGCCACACCGTATGTGACGACAGCGTCCCTACAACTCCAACAGAGTTACAGGTCCATACATACAAATAAAAGGATTCACAATTATAAAAGAGCATTAATGAAAAGAAATTAAATTTAGAAGGTTTTTTTTATTTGCCTCAGCATAATACAAATCGTCAAAGATTTATTGCTTTCCACTTCAGAAAGGTTATGCATATGCAAATATACATGCTGTTGGATAGTTGTTGACTTTCCTGAGTTCATCTGCCCTTTGACAAGTTTCGTTTCTCAGGTTCCCAACCTTTTTTGCTCCATGCCCCACCTCAACAACTAAAAAATGGTTATGACCATCTTTGATATAAAAACAAGAATTTAATTACTGTAATATAAAGTAGAAATCCTAGATGCAGCGGTGATCAAAATCAACTCCAAAGTGTAAACAAAATACTCGCAGGTGCCGCCAGATACACGATAACATGTGTAGACGAAGTGTAACTGTAAGTTTGGTCGTATTATATCACTTTCAAATTGGCCCCCTGTGGGGCGTGCACCCAATGTTTGGAATCCCTGATATAGATCTAGTAGCCAGAAACTGACTACGAATAATTATAAAAACCAGGGTTTTTCAATGTTTTTTTCACTGTGACCCAAAGCAAGAACTACATTTCGTATTGCGGCCCATTTTTGTAAATTTTTTTAATGTCACGACTATCTTTATTCATTTTGCGATCCACTAATGGATCGGCATCCACAGTGAAAAACCCTGATCTAAGCCAATACAACCTACGCTTGGTCAGGCTGACAGCAGCTAAGTCGGTAACTCCACCAAGCTTGTTAAGTGAAAGGAGTGACTTTTAAACACTCTTCTGATAACCATAAAAAGCCCTCCAACCTACCTACAAACATTCCATATTGTGTTGTTATTTCTGTTTACCTTTTACACACACACACACACACACACACACACACACACACACACACACATATATATATATATATATATATATATATATAAGATAATACACGAGAGAGAGTGTGTGTTCATCAATGTAGAGGGAAAACTACCAGTGTATGGAATCATAAATTACAGGAACCAACGCGAGTTTATGACACCGTTAATCTATTTTGATATATATATATGTGTGGTGGAGGGTGCTCTGAAAGTACAGTAGCTAGAGTCAGAAGGGGGCGGAAAAAGTTCAGAGAGCTTATACCACTATTGGCCGCTAAAGGTTTCTCTCTAAAAATGAAAGGCAGACTGTATGATGCCTGCACACGAACAACAATGTTACATGGCAGTGAGGCATGGGCATTGTGTGCAGAGGATCTGCGCAGACTGGAGAGGAACGAAGCTTGCATACTCCGTTGGATGTGTAATAGTAATATACGTGAACGGCAAAGCATAAATGAACTAAGTGAGAAATTAGGAATAAGAGGGATCAGATGGTGTTTACTCGAGAGAAGACTACGTTGGTATGGTCACGTGATGCGCATGAAAGACGACAGCTGTATAAAAAAGTGCAGGGCGATCAACATAGATGAAAGCTACGGAGTAGGCAGACCCAGAAAAACTTGGGACGATTTGATAAATTCCGACCTTACACACTTACACCTCTCCAAGACAATGTCACTGGACCGAGATCTTTGGCGCTACGCAGTAATACAGAAGACCCGCCTTGCCTAAGTACAAAGCGAAACCTACAGTCAGTAGGCACCTCTTAACCAAATATACACCCACATCCCACCACCCCTACCCCACCCCCATCTACACCACCCCTTTCTCTGTAAAGTTATGTTGCTACCACAACATCCAGTCCTAAACAAATGATCGTGTAGGTGTCACGACAAAAAAAAAACACACAGTCCACGCTGTAATGTGGCCGTGGAGGTAACACGGTAAAAACCTCCCAGTCCATACTGTAAACGTGGTTGGTGTTAGGAAGGGCATCCAGCCGTAGAAAACCTGCCAGACATTCCTATACGAGCAAGACAACCAATCTTACCTCACGTGGGACAATTCCCGTCTAAACCCATACTAGCGTGGAAGATAGACGTCAAACGATGATGATGATGATGATGATATATATATGGTTGACGACTGAGAGAAAGGAGTACTTAATACCGAAATAGAATTTTAGCATCCATTTATATTAAAGCTAAAAGGTGAGTCTTGTTACTCTGGAGTTTCGCCCGAAAGCGTAACAATAGACAAACTATCTGGTTCTCTTCTCCCTTCCCACTCAACGTTAAAACTAATGTAGGAAAAATTTGTTTAGCCCTCTTAGATAGACACTTTCCCATAGGTCACAAATACCGCTCCATCTTTAACAGACACAAAGTAAAACTAGGGTACTCCTGCGCTAAGAATATGAAGGCTCACATCACCAACAGCCCTAAGAGCAACACCCACCAGAGTCCTCTTGCTGAAAGCCTGAAGCTTGTCCATATCAACAGCAATGCAACATACCCGCAGTAGTTTACGAAGCTGTGGTCACTTCCAACCGACCAAATCAACCACAGGAGGTCAAATCCTATGTGGGTATGGCGGAGGACCGATTTAAGGAACACTTCCTGAACCATCAGTCGACCTTTAGGTACCCGGACAAACGATGATCGACGAAACTCGCGAGCCATATATGGTCCCTCAAGGACTCAAGTATAGACTACTCCATTCAATGGAAAGCCATCACTAAGTCCAAGCCATACGCAAGGGGCAATCCGTCTTGTGGAATATGTATTGATGAACGGATAAATATTCTAAAGAGATTACGCAATAGCGATTGCCTAAACTCAAGAAATGAAATATTCACCCGTTGTCCACATGTCTGGAAACACCTCTTACATAACTACAAAGCTCCGGATTGAATAACATCATCCTAATTTTTTTATCAACTAGAACCTTTCGGACTTTCGCTGTTATCTCCCTTACACCTCTCGCCCGCAGTTTTGTATTGCCTGGGTGAAGTGACCGTTTCTGCGCATGCGCGTTCATACGGTTGTCCTTCCTGTTCCGTATAACCATGACCATTACGATCCGAGGATCCGCTAAGGTGAAACAATTGTTCTCGGTATGGTGAACTAACTGTTGTGCTACCATTTCTATCTAACTCGTCCCATGGACTGAGTGCTCTACCACTACGGATATTACCTTCCAGTGTTCTCTCTCTCTCTCTCTCTCTCTCTCTCTCTCTATATATATATATATATATATATATATATATAATCCACCTGGCTGTGATAGGGCTGATAACGTTGTTAGAACTCAATATATATAAAAGGCAAACACAAAGACACAAAACAATTAATGTTATTAGGCTCATGCTTAGATGAAAGAGGGAAAAAAGAGTTCAACGTTTCGGACTTTAGCCCTTCGCTAGAAGATACAGTGGAAAAATAGAAAAAGAATTAGAAAAAAAAAATCGGTAAAATGACAGGTAACTTAAGTGAACTATCTCATTTTGAAATGAAAGAAAGTCAGTTACAGTCGTCAAGGCAATACGTAAATAAGCCCTTAGAGACTTCTACGCTCAACTTGTTAGATTATTTTTCAGAGTCATAAACATGCGTTGAAGCAGTTAACTTTATGCTAATATATGTTCAAAATCCATTATTCGTTCAACGGTCCTTAGAATATGCGCTTATTTATTTACAAGTGATATTGCCTGCATCTCCGGGAGTGTATTGCATAACAGACACAAATCTATGGCTAATAAATGTCTTATATGTCAGTTATTCTGCCAGCCATTCACCGATGACGTTTATAATATTGTTACCAGTACATAACTTACTGCTTGGATAAATAAGGTCAGGCCACGTTGACTGCCTTAGCTGACAGTGGAAGTGGGTTAGTATACGTGTGTGTGTGTGCACACACACACACACACACACACACACACACACACAGAGTTGCTCATACGAGTGCACATACACACACACACAACACACGCATTTACAAACACACACATATACGTGCGCGCGCGCGCGCACACACACACACACACACACACACACACACACACACACACACACACACACACACACACACACACACACACACACACACACACAGAGTTGCTCATACGAGTGCACATACACACACACACACACAACACACGCATTTACAAACACACACATATTCACGCACGCACGCGCACGCACACAAATCCTTCTTTCGTAAGACAATATTGAAAGGTGTTATATATTCGAAGGAGACGAATTATCAGAATGGTTAGAACGTCAGATAGACTGCTTTCAGGTGAACGTTTATAGTGACCTACATTCTGATGTCTCTTGAATACATTCTCCGTACGTTGTTTGGCTCAGTTCAGCCAATCGCTACCAGCGTAGGGAAATGTATTTCAACTTCCGCCGAAAGGGAAAAATTCCCGCTTCTCTTCGAAAATCTCCCTCTTTGAATCTCGACACCGCCAAGGTAAACATCTTTTGATTTTGCTCAACAAACTTTCCAAAATGTAGCTATCGAACAATTACCGCCGCCGTGGCTTCTAACTTCAGCCATAGGTCTGCGTATTCTTTTACAGCATCTTAATTTGTTTTATTTCATTTCTTATAACATGTCAACACAGCTAACTCAACTTCTCATTTTTGTAAATAAATTATATATATAAAAAAAAACGTCGTAATGCCTTATGATGATATTTTCCACAACATTGCCTTGGACTGCTTCGGTTACTCTCTGTGATACAATACACAAACGAATTTTAACTCTCTCAATTAACTCACAACCAAAATACTCGTTCTAAATTGGTAACCCCCGCCGCGAGAACATTTTTGAATATTCAGATCTGGAGAGGGATAGGCTCCGCCAGATTTATGTTGTGATGGCGCCCCAACGACTCTATCAGGAATGAAGAGTCCATGACATGGCATATTTTTAAAGACCTAACAGATTTATGAGATAGAAGGTACACATACGTGACATTCCTTCGTCTGGATGTCATAAATATCACGCACTTGCCATTGAAAAAAACATTGTGTCCACCCAGAATGTTCTGAAGACTCCACCCCTGCACCAAAGCTCGGCGACGGCCCTGGCTGTATCCAGGATCCTGTAATATTTAAAGGGCTCCAAATTTATTATAATTTTTTCTTTTGCTACTATAATTAATGTTATATAGAATTACATAGAAACTAAGTAATATGATGGTTGCAGCCTCATGATGTCCATCGCCCCATGCCAGTAATTAGAGCAAGCAGGTTGTTGTTTTACTGGAAGGGATGTGGTATGGTTTTGAAGGATGTTTTTGAATTTAATTTATGGCTGGTGTCGTATGGTTTTGTGGGTAGGATTATGATTTGTCTTTGCTTGAGTTTGTTGATAGCATGGGCCTGGTTTAGATTTGTTTATCTTCTAGTTAAGGCATATTTGGTCTTATATATTATACCTTGACGCAAGTGCCTCGATGATATTTCAGCCAGAGTTCCCATGAAAGTTTAACCCACCCACTCTGGTTCCCAAAGTGTCATACAACGGAACTGAAACCAGAACCATGTAGTTGTGGAGTGAACTCTTTAACCACAATCACCATGCTTGTGTTCGTGTAAGAATTAAAAGAGAAACTCGAACAAGGACAAATTACGAATACAAATCAAATCGCTTTTATATCTTTTTGTTTCCATTTTTTCTCGTTTATGTTTTCTCTCTATAGAAAATATGTCAAACAAGTAAAACAAAAATGTGTCCATTGTTGACCTACAAAAGTAATTTATATTTAGTCTCCTGCTCAGATTTCGTGCGATTGTTTGTGTATTTGATTTCATTGTTAATTGGCTGGGAAAATACACATCGATATAAATAAATAAACACACACACACACACACGCACACGCACACGCGCACACGCACACACACACATCCCCGGCACAATGGTAACTCATATCTATCTGTCTGTTTATCTATTTATTTACCACCAACATGGCTATGCTAAGAGTAGATGGTCTACCCTACGGGTTTTACATAGGCATGCCGGACTTGTTCTCTGGCGTCCTCGAAGCCGTCTACTGCAATTGGCAGCAGAACGGGAGAATTCCCAGTTCTGCAGGCAAGGGCGTAGTAGCGCTGATCAGGAAAGACGAGAACAAGGGGGACGAAATTAACAACTTCAGGCCCATAACTCTGCTCAACACAGAGTTAAAGATTTTGGCCAAGGTGCTAGCGACGACGTTGGCGCTTGTCGTCGAGAACCTGGTAGGGAAAGCGCAAAAGTGTGCAATCCCGACCAGGTCCATACACGACAACCTCCACCTCATGCGATACATCATAGAGAGGGTGGGTAGTAAACCCGGCTGCAGTGGGGCTCTGATCAACTTGGATCAGTCTAAGGCATTCGATAGGGTCGACCATCGATACTTGGAAGCGGTTCTCAAGGCGGCCCGTTTCGGTCCCGTGTTCAGAGGATGGATCGAGGCGATGCACACCAGCATCTGCTCGAGGGTCAAGGTGAACGGCTACCTATCAGAGCCGTTCGCAATCACGCGTTCCATTCGATAGGGGTGCCCTCTCTCCTCCATTCTGTATGTATTGACTCTAGAGCCACTACTGCGGAAATTGGAGCTGTTGCAGGGCATTCCTCTAGAACTGGGACTGCGCAAAGCGGCGTCGGCTTATGCCGACGACGTGACGGTAATGGTGTCGAGCACCTTGGAAATCGGGGTGATCGGCAACTTACTGAAAGAATACGAAACGCTGATGGGAGCAAAACTAAACCCGCACAAGTCTGTCGGTTTGCAACTGGGTACGTGGAGAGGCAAACCGATGACGTCCGACAGCGTCGTTGGACGCTGGACAGACGGACCGGTGAAATTGCTCGGGGTCTGGTTCGGTCCAGACCTCCAGGTGGAGAAAAACTGGAACGAGGTCACGGCCAAGGTGTTTGCACTCACCCAGAAGTGGGCAGAGTGCAAACTGTCATTGAAAGGTCGAGCGGAGGTGGCGAACACTTTCATAGCGTCCGTCATCTACTACCGCTTGACTGTCGTGCCTTGTCCCCGTGAACACCTCGCTAAGATGGAACGCATGCTTTTCCAGTTTCTGTGGAAGAAGCAGGCTCCGCTGGTGAGGAGATCCGTCTGCTGTCAGCAACCTTCCAACGGAGGGCTGGGAATGCCGTGGCTGATGATGCGCAAACATGCGCTGAGGCTGCGGCATCTCCAGGTATTCTTCACCGACCCCAACCGGTGTGGGCACCGTTTGTGAGACAGGCTTTCCCACAGCTCGTCTTGCTGACGGAGCTGCAGTCCTGGGTCAAGAAAAGATCGAAAACGATGGGCGCCGGGCACATTGAATGCGCTCAGGCGCTCACAGTCCTCTGGCAAGCGGGCGCAGCAATCAGTGGAGACTCCACTTCGACATTCTATAGAGGGATTGTACGTTACAAGGGCGACGACGTGCTCGAAGAGACTCTGGGTGTCGAAGACGATGAGCTCACCAGTCTGTTTGGTAGGACTTTCCGCCCGGGACCTATGGACAACTTCCAGAGGTCCCTGGCCTGGCAGTGCTACCGAGGAGCTCTACCGGTTCGTGACAAGATTTACAGGCACGGACGCCCCGGCAGGGATCCTTCCAAGAGGACGTGTCCAAGATGCGCGCAGGACATTGAAACAGTCCTGCACGCAATTGTACACTGCCCGGGCGTAACCGACCTGTGGAACTATGCAGAACAACTGCTGTCGCGTATGAGACAAATACAGTTGACTGCCGAGTCCATAGTAAGGATCAAACCGCCAGCCTCTTTCAAAAACGAAAGAGAGGCGGTTTACCTCTGTACGGTGGCTATGGTGAAAGAAGTTATATGGTGGACGAGGTTGAGAGGACTGAGGACAGATGCCTTTCTCTCCGGACAACAATTGATTCCCTTCTTTAAGTATCACTTTAGAAGGAGAATCAGGGTGGAGAGAGAGGCACTGCACCCCAGTAAATTTACTGAAAGGTGGGTGAATGAAGCGAAAATGGTCCGAGTGATTGGGCCTTCTCTGTTTATAAGCCTGTAGGTTGAGGAAGAGAGCAAAAGGAAGAAAGGAGCACTTGCACAACACGCTCCTGGAGTTGAGGCTTGTTCTATCGACGGGGTATTAAACAACCCATTTGTGGCGCCTCCCCCCTATTGGGGATTTCGATTGTTGTAATTGTTTGTTTTTATAATTTTTACACGACTGTATGTAAAATCCCCGGCATGTCTTTGTATTGTCCCCTTTTCTTGTGCGCCCTTGTGGCTAATAAAGAAATGTATCTATTTATTTACCACCAACATGGCTATGCTAAGAGTAGGCTGTCTAAATGCGCGTGGCCTGGGATCAACTTGGAAGCAAGCAATGCTTTTAAATGACCTCAGGTCACAAGGTATAGATGTGATGGTTATTTGCGAGGTCCGGATCAGCAACGTGCGACAGCTGGCCCCCATCTTTGATGACTTTGAGATGCACGCATCTCTCTGTCAGCCCGGACGCGGGGGTGGGGTTTGTCGTTCTGCTGCAAAAACGTCTGGGTCTCACAACACAGACGGCACATTTGGACCCGGAGGGTCGACTAGTGGTTCTGGACCTTGGCAGTGGTGAAGGCGGAGCGTTTAGGCTGGTAGCCGTCTACGGCCCTTTCGGGTCAACGCGGCCGGACTTCTTCCATCGTCTGGAGACTTTTCTAGGGACGTCCCGCTCCTTGCTATTAGTGGGGACTGGAATGGTATCCTAGATGCACGTTGGGACTACATAGGGGCCTGTCTCGAAAGAGAGGGGTGTAACAGCCTCAAAGGGTTAATCGGTCGATTTGACCTGGCCGATAGATATCGACTAGATTTTCCGACTGCGCCAACCTGGACTTGAGCAGCAAACCGCAGCGGATCATCTAGGTCGTACCTAGATAGGTTCTTAGTTAGAAATAAGGATAAGGACTTTTTAAGTTGTCCAAAAATGCTCATGGTTGGCTATCCAGACCACAAATTAGTGACCTGCATGGTCAACCTTGACAGAACGCATAGACAGGGACCCGGTTACTGGAAGCTCAACTTGTCCTTACCGGCAAGTAAGGCTTACAGGGACCAGATTAACACTTTAGTTAAGGAGCGGTTGACGGGCACCATCGTCAACAGCAGGTGGTGGGGATCTCTCAAAAGAGAGATTAGATTAGTCTCTATAGAATTTAGTAAGGAATTAGCCTCAAATAGAAATAGGAAGGAAAGGGAGTTGGTAGATAGTGTTGAAGAGGCAATTAGAAGCGGCGACGTGGCCAGAGTGCTAACGTCGAGAATGGCCCTGGGCCAGTTCTTCGACGCGAAACACGAAGGCTGCATCGTCCGAAGCAAAATACGTGCTCTGGGAAACGAGGGGACCAAAGCTGATAGCTGGGCCCGCGTGACAGAAGCCAAAAGAGGGAGTAGATCTACTATCCGGTCTTTGCGAGACCAGGATGGACGGGTGATCCTTGGACCTAAGCAGATGTGCGAGGCTTTTCAAAAGCACTTTGCCAGACTGTTCGGAAGGGACGGGGAACCGGTAGGGGAAGTGGACTTCGGTCCATACCTCGACGGCCTGCCGCGTCTCTCGGACAGGGAGGCGAAGTCCTGCGAGGAGCCGATTTCAGCCGCTGAGATAGAGGACGTGCTGAGCCAATACGGCAAACGCAAATCCCCGGGTCTCGATGGTCTTCCATACGAACTATATCTAGCTATGCCGGACTTGTTCCCCGATCTCCTCGAGGCGGTCTACTGCAACTGGCAACAGAACGGGAGAATTCCCTGTGCTGTGACCAAGGGCGTAGTCACGCTAGTGAGGAAGGACGAGAACAAGGGTTACGATATAAATAATTTCAGGCCCATAACTCTGCTAAATACAGAGTTACAGATTTTGGCCAAGGTGCTAGCAAAGAGGTTGGCGCTTGTCTTGGGCAACCTGGTGGGAGATGCGCAGACATGTGCTATCCCGTCCAGGTCCATCCACGACAACCTCCACCTCATGCGATACATCATAGAGAGGGTTGAGAACGAACCCGGCTTTGGTGGGGCCCTGATCAACTTGGATCAATCTAAGGCGTTCGATAGGGTCGACCATGGTTACCTGGAGGCGGTGCTAGCGGCGGCAGGCTTCGTTTCAGAGGCTGGATCACTGCCATGCACAGCAGCCGCATCTGCTCTAGGGTCAAGGTAAACGGCTACCTCTCGGAGCCGTTCGAAATCGCACGGTCCATCCGACAAGGATGCCCTCTCTCCTCCCTTCTGTATGTAATGACTCTAGAGCCACTGTTGCGGAAGTTGGAGTTGTTGCAGGGCATCCCGTTGGAACCGGGATTGCGGAAAGCGGTGTCGGCCTACGCCGATGACGTAATGGTGTCGACGGCCTCGGAAATCGGGGCGATCGGCACCTTACTGGAGGAGTACGAAAGGTTTACAGGGGCTAAGCTGAACCGGGACAAGTCGATCGGTCTGCAACTCGGCACGTGGAGGGGCAGATAGATGCCCTCCGATGGCGTCGTCGGGCGCTGGACGGAGGGCTCGGTGAAGTTGCTCGGGGTCTGGTTCGGACCAGACCTCCAGGTGGAGAAGAACTGGGGTGAGGTAACGAACAGAGTGTTTGCACTGATCCAGAAGTGGGCCGAGTGCAAACTGTCCCTGAAAGGTCGGGCGGAGGTGGCGAACACTTATATAGCGTCCGTCATCTACTACCGCATGACCGTCGTGCCTTGCCCAAGGGAAACGCTCGCCAAAATGGAGCGCGCACTCTTCCAATTCCTTTGGAAGAAGCGGGCTCCTATGGTGAGGAGATCCATCTGCTGTCAACACCCTTCGAAAGGAGGGCTGGGGATGCCGTGGCTAATGATACGTAAACACGCATTAAGGCTACGGCACCTCCAGTTATTCCTCACCGGTCAACCAGTGTAGGCCCCGTTTGTGAGGCGAGCCTTTCCCAGACTCGTCTCACTCACCGAGCTGCAATCCTGGGTCAAGCAAAGACCGAGAAAACTGGGCGCCTGGCACACCGAGTGTGCCCAGGCGCTCACGGCTCTCTGGAAGGCGGACCCGGCTGTCAGTGGAGAATCCACCTCGTCATTCTATAGAGGGCTGGTTGTTAGCAGGTGCGACGACGCCCTCGGAGAAGCCCTAGGCATGGAGGAAGACGAACTGGCCAACCTGTTTGGTAGGACATTCAGCCCGGGACCCATGGATAACTTCCAGAGGTCCCTGGCCTGGCAGTGCTACCGAGGGGCTCTGCCCGTTCGAGAAAAGCTCTACAGACACGGGCGCCCGCGTAGGGACCCCTCGAAAAAGATCTGTCCCAGATGCGTGTGCGACGAGGAAACCGTTGCACACACATTGGTACACTGCTCGGGCATTGCCGATCTGTGGAGCTATGTCGAACAACTGCTGTCAAGGGTGGGACCGATCCGGTTGACCACCGAGTCTATTGTAACGATCAAGCCACCTCCCCTCTTCAAAAACGAAGAAGAGGAGGTGTTTCTGTGCGTAATAGCCATGGCGAAAGAGGTTGTATGGTGGACGCGTCTGAAAGGACTGAGGTCAGACACCTTTCTCTCTGGCCAACAACTGGTCCGTTTCTTCCGATATCATTTCGGAAGAAGGATCAGGATGGAGAGAGAGGTACTGCACCCCAGCCGTTTTTATGAAAGATGGGTGAAAGTAGCGAGAATGGCCCATGTGAATGGGCCTTCACTCTACATCAGACTATAGGTGAAGAAGATGAAAGATCAAGGGAGCACCCCCTCTCTGTGCTCCTGGGGAGAAGGGTTGCACACTTTTTTCGGGGGTGTGTGCGACCCCCCAAGGCGCCTCCTCCCTATTGAGGATTTTGTTATTAAATTTATTTTTGTTATATTTTATATATTATTATTTATATCTTGTTATTGCCTCCTCCTTATTAAGGACGCCTTTTTATGTAAACTCCCCCATTGTTCTTGTCCCACTCTTTGATGCCCTGGTGGCAAATAAAAAGAAAGTTATCTATTTATTTATCTATCTTGTTATATATTTCCTACCCACATGAAGTAGTCTTCCTCCATGATTAACGCATAAGTGTACTCTCTTATCGATTAAGTTCGTATTTTAACAATACAGACATAATTAAATTATTGAGTGAGTGAGGAAACGACCGAATCTGTATCAATTCTATTCGAAGGGCTTTATTCTATAATCATATATATAATATATATATATATATATATATATATATATATATATATATATATATATATATATATATATATATATATATATATATATATATATATATATATATATATATATATATATATATATATATATATATAATATATATATATATATATATATATAATATATATATATATATATAATATATATATATATATATATATATATATATATATATATATATATATATATATATAATATATATATATATATATATATATATGCAAAAGTTCTATTTAAATTGTTGGGATACAGCAAGCAAATATTTTTATAACTGATATAAAGCACTCGACAAGTATTTGGAGTATATATCCTGATGTCTTCCAAAAGTAACGGTTGTATTTTGAAAGGGTACGTCAATGTTTATTTATAAAACTGGTATATATTGTATTTTGTCTGATGAAGGCATACCATAATTTAACATGGTATCCTTGAAATATGTATAATAAAATATATATGGTTTTATAAATATAGTTTCCATTTGTTAATATCGTATATATATATATAATGTGTGTGTGTGTGTACGTATGTATGCGTGTGTGTGCGCGCATATGTATGCGCGTGTGTGTATGTCGTACGTACAAGTGTCAATAAGTGAGTTTTTTTTGATTTGTTTTTTTTTGCGCGAGGACATAGAAATAATCGGGCTGGATGCCCGATCGCGCAGTTAAACCACTGGGAGTGAAGAACCCCTAGCCCTTGTCAGGGCATTCTTCTAGGAGAAGGCATTTCAGGAAACTGGGTTAACTCCGACATAAAACCTGCGGCTCAGTAGTTACCGATGATGTTGATCTTTTCTTTTCGGGTTATAGCTACTGTCGCTCAGAGAGTGGGATTGGCTCAGTGCACAGTCTTTCCTCACTTTAAAAATATTCGTCACGCACAGGCATTGCACGAGTGCATTAATAATTATTATAATAGTTTACTATTATTATTATTATTACTATTATTATTACTTTTTTTTTTTTTTTCCCATTCAATGATGTTCCAGAACAATATAAAAGAGATCATTGGCAATTTAGGTTCTGGAACAAAAAAGATAATTGGCAATAAGGGCAGCGGTCCCAGGTTATCACAGCCTGGGCCCGCTCGTCATCGTGCCATTGTAATAGAGCCAAACAAGGCATTTAGTCTTGGCTGCTGGAACGTACGGACGCTGCTTGACAGGGATTCCTTGGAGCGTCCTGAGCGAAGGACCGCTCTTGTTGCAAAGGAGCTTCGACGTTACGATCTTGACATCGTGGCTTTATCTGAGACGAGGTTAGCTGGAGATGGTCATCTTACAGAATTTTGTGGAGAATATACATTCTTCTGGAAAGGAAGAGATGAAGGAACCAGAAGAGAGGCTGGGGTGGGATTTGCTGTTAAGACTGTACTTGTGAATAAATTAGAAGAATTCCCAGTAGGGATTAGTGAGCGTCTTATGTCCATGAGAATTCCGCTGGACAAAGGAAGATATGCGACCCTGGTGAGTGTGTATGCTCCAACTATGAATTCTGTCGATAAAGAAAAAGTGTCCTTTTACCATGCCTTGAAAGGTGTTTTAAGAAATATCCCTCAGGCAGACAAAGTCATCGTGCTTGGTGACTTTAATGCTAGAGTGGGTAGGGATATTAACACATGGAATGTAATCGGAAGGCATGGGGTGGGAAAGTGTAACAACAATGGTATGCTCCTGCTGCAGATGTGTGAGGAGCTGGATCTGTGTGTTACCAACACCATATTCCAACAAAAGAACAAATTCAAAACCACATGGATGTATCCTGCATCTAAGGAATGGCATCTTTTGGACTACGTCCTAGTCAGGATGCGTGACAGACGGGATGTGCAGTGTGTTCGTGCTCTTCGTGGAGCTGAGTGCTGGACGGACCACCGCCTGGTACGCGAAAAAGTGAAACTAATCACTAAACGTAAAATCCGGACTCCTGGTGTTGCCCTGCCCAAAAGATTGAATGCTGCTCGTCTTAAGGATAAAAATGTGAAGAGGACATTGGAAGAAGAGATGCAGGCTGCAGATCTTGGTGAGG
>CAXHJY010000934.1:27500-37500 GCA_964016885.1 Eledone cirrhosa
AACAACAAAATTAAGGAAGTACCGAAGACAACCAAAGAAAGACATAGATTCCTTTTGGATCAAAATATGGGGTGAAAAGAAGAATGTCAACCAAGATGCAGTGTAGCTAAGAGAAATCCGAAAGAACTATCGCTCCTACACTACAACAAAAACATACGAAATAAGTGAGGGTACTCTTGAGACTGTGATAGGAAAACTCCAAGATAAGAAAACACCAGGGAGAGACATGATTGTCGGCCACTGGTAAAAAAAAATGATATTCTATCGGAGGTATCTTACTGACATCTACCAACAAGTTCTTAAGGGAGATACACTTATACCAGAATGATTGACATTAGCACAAACATTACTGGTCCCCAAGAACAAAGACACCCACTTGGCAAAAAACTACCGACCCATTGCATGCCAGAACCTGATGTATAAGATGTATACAGCCTGCCTGAACCTATTCCTCCAAGATCACTGTGAAAATAATAACAACATCACAGATGAACAAGCAGCTGGAAAGAAAGGGGTTTGGGGATGTGCTGAACAACTCCTAATCGACAAAACTGCGATCTCGGAGGTGCGACAACTTAGGAGGAATATGGCTACAGTCTGGCTGGACTACAGGAAAGCTTTCGATTCTGTTCCCCACTCTTAGATGATAGAGGCCCTCCAACTTGCTAAAGTCCCAGACATTATTGTCAGAACCATAGAGAGGCTGTCCTCTTCTTGGGCTACTATCCTAGGGTTAAAGACAGAGAGGGAGGACTCTATTTTCACTGATAAAATAAAATATTGCAGGGGTATATTTCAGGGGGACAGTCTCTCTGTGATATTATTCATCTTGTCATTAAACCCCTTGTCCTTTCTGCTCAAGAAATGTGATCGATACATCATTGGCTCACAGGAGGACAGAAATACGAACCTAACCCATAATTTCTTTGTGGATGATCTGAAACTCTATGCCAAGAACATGGATGGGATGAAGAAAAATCTTGACCTGGTTACAACGTTCTCAAAGGATATAGGAACGGAGTTTGGCCAAGATAAATGCTCATACATGACTGTAGAGCGGGGAAAAACAACAACCCAATCAAGCAACATTGTCATCAATGGCCTAACTGTTTCACCGATATCTGATGAGAACTGCTACAGATACCTGGGGATAGATGAGAACATATCCTATAATGGTATCTGTAATAAAGAACGCGTAACCAGGGAATACTACACCCGATTAAGAAAGATCTGGTCATCGGATCTCTCTGCGCAATACAAAACAGTGGCTCACAATGTGTTTGCTGTTCCTGTCCTAACACCAACGTTTGGAATACTCAATTGGATGATAGACGAAATCCGAGCAGTTGATGTTGGAACTCGAAAAATACTAAACAACACCGGAAATATCCACATCAACAGTGACATAGACCGCCTTTACTTGAAACGTAAGCATGGAGGCAGAGGCCTAACATCAGTCCAGACAACATTTGAATGTCGCATCACATCTCTTCGACAACATCTACGAACCTCGAAGCGTAGGAGCCCGTTTCTCGAGCAAGTCTATCTTCATGAATCAGATAAGATCATGAGAGTTGGGAAGGAACTCCTCGAGAGATATTCCTTGTGTGATAATCAAAAACTCACACCCAGGGAAGTCGCTCAGCAGTATCGCAGTGAATCCATGGATGAAAAACTGCATGCTTATCAGCAAAAGATCATGCATGGATATGTTTCCAGGAAGCTCCAGAGTGAGAGTAATATAGATAAGGAAAGTAGTCTATCTTGGACCAACAATCGCTATATTGGCTCCTACTTTGAAGGATACGCTTTTGCAATCCAAGAACAGGAGATTAACACGAAATACCTGATTCACAAAAGAGATAGGGATGCAGGCAAAACACCTACATGTGATAACAAGTGCAGACTCTGCAGAACTAACATCGAGGATATCACCCATGTCATCAGCAGCTGTCCAAAGATGTCATCGCGGTACTATTTACCTATGAGGCATGATGTAGTGGCCAAAACACTGTACAATGCAGTTCGTAAAAAGGATAGCCCCGATAATAAACACATTAAAAGCTTCAGCAATGTGGAAGACATCCATGTACATAATATGAAAGAGTACTGGTGGAATGTTCCAGTAAAAACCCCAATAAAATGCAGGGATAACAGACCAGATATTATGATATGGGACAGGGAGAAGAAAGCATGCACAGTAGTGGAAATTAGCTGCCCAGCAGATGCCAATATAATATCAAAGATTAGCGAATAGGAGAATATTTATGCAGAACTGATGAGAAATCTGCAGATACTCCACCCTGATTACACCTTCAGATTTATGCCTGTGATTATTGGGGCACTGGGATATGTTAGTAACTGCCTCAATACAAATCTTAAGAAGCTAGGCTTCACAGGAACAGAAAGAACACAACTAGTTAGGAAATTACAAGTACAATCCATTAATGTAACAGTAAAAATATGTAAAACATTCCAAAAATGTTGCATCTAATAACTGCATATACACATGTACAGATACAAAGCATATACACATGCACACATACAACTCAAAACATCCACATCCACACATACAATAACATCCATATCTACACATGCATGCATACATAATCTACCTAGTTGATGTGTAAATTCCAATGAGATGTCTTGTGTCTATGTTAGAAACCGACTCTCTCTCTATTGGGAAAACTTTGTAAAATTATAAAACCAGAAGAACATACATACATACATACAAATATATATATATATATATATATTTATATATATATATATATATATATATATATATATATATATATATATATATATATATATAATATGAAAATGTGAAGTAGTTTCAGATGTTAAAATCCTTTATTGATAAGGCTGTAATACATATTTCAATGACGACAGTGGCCACGTGATTCTGCCCTAATTAGGGCTCGCATGAGAACGGGCGAAGGCTTCAAGAACATCATTGTCCGTTCCCTTGTCGTTTTAATTTGGATTGACTCGGGAACGTAACCTTATTATGTAAGAAGCTGTCTGATGAGATCATGGCACTGGTTAGGCGGAATCACGTGGCCACTGTCGTCATTAAAATATGTATCACAGCCTTATCAATAAAGGACTTTATCATTTGGAACTACTTCTCATTTTCTTATTCTAACCATACTCCGTTATTCCTATGTGGAATAAGTACGTTGAGTGCTTGAATTGAATTGCATAAATATTTAACGTAAGTATATATATATATATATACTAGCAGAATGGTCCGGCGTTGCTCGGGATTTGCTATAGGGTTCTTATATATTTGATATATATTTATCCTTATCGAACCTCGTGAAATAAATACGTTTGTTTATATTTTGTTATTGTGTATGCAAAAATATCTGTCCATAAATATATAATTATATATATATATATATTAAAATAACAGACTAAAGTTTAAGCAAAGAATCACTGCTTTCACCCTTAACGGGATATTCTACCTAAAAGCAGTATGCAGTACACTAAGACTAATTGATGTAATCTTTAGCCTTGTTTGTTTATATTTTGTTTTTGTGTATGCAAAAATATCTGTACACGAATATCTATATTAAAATAACATATTAATGTTTAAGTAAAGAATCGCTGCTTTCAACCTTAACGGGATCTTCTTAAACTAAAAAAATCAATCTGGAAAACAGGAAGACGATACTTTGGTTCGTGAAGACGTTCCCTGGCATAAGAATATATATACACACACAGACTGATCGCGTCATAATGACGTAATGCAGACAGTCAGGCATACAGACAGATATTATGAAGGCGCGACGTCATATCTATGTATCTATCTAAAAAGAGAAAGACTAAGAGAAAGAGAAAGAGATCGCTAAATCGCCTAATGCGGTCCCTAGGGCATTGAAAATTTGAATTTTTTTGGCTCAAAACACTTCCGGGGTCATACGAGTTACATGTATAAAGTTTGAAAAAAACTGGTTGGGTACTTCTCGAGTTTTAGGGAAACAGACACACAGACATCCTCTGTTTTATATATATAGACTAGCAGAAAACCACCCACCGGGTGGTTTTCTGCTAGTATATATATATATTACATACACAGAAATGTATATATATATTTCTGTGTGTATATATATATATATATATATATATTACACACACAGAAATGTATATATATTTCTGTGTGTATATATATATATATTACACACACAGAAATGTATATATATTTCTGTGTGTATATATATATATTTCTGTGTGTGTTTATATATATATATTACACACATACAGAAATGTATATATGTTTCTGTAGCACTCCTCAATTCCCCCCCTCTCTCCCTCCCGCTATCCCCCTCTTGTAGTCTGTCTCTTTCTTTCACTCTCACTCTCTATCTACGCGTGCGCAAAAAACATTCGCACGCGCGCACGTGTTTTAGCGTCTATTCACTCTCTCTCTCTCCCTCTCTCCCTCCCGCTATCCCCCTCTCGTAGTCTGTCTCTTTCTTTCACTCTCACTCTCTCTCTACGCGTGCGCAAAAAACATTCGCATGCGCGCACGTGTTTCCACTATCGGACAGACAGACAGACAGAGAAATTGCTGGTTATATATTATAAGGAGATTACATATACATATGTAACTATGTATATCATCATCATCATCCCCATTATATATATATATAATATGGGCCGAAGCCGAAAAAAATTTTGTTTGGCAGCTCTAATTGCGCCTTAATTTTATTCAAAAAATTGTATACTAATATATTCGAATACCAGGCACTATTGGAATCAACAATAGCAGCGTCCTGAGGGTCATTACAAAACACAAATTCGCGAGAATTAGTGTTTAAGGCTTGGAAGGTGGTAAAAAAATCCACAAAATCTTCCATTCTTTTTTTAAAAAAATTTATTTTTAATAATATTTAAATAACTGGCGGTTAGAAAAAAATATTCCTATGAAATTTTAATCATACCATTAGGTGTGAATATGGAAATATTTTTTTATTGTCAAAACAAATGTTCAAAAGTTAAACTTCAATTTTTTGAATTATTTCCAATTTTTTCATGAAATTGAACACTGGACATTGGCTGCTGGAAATGGAAATTAAATCGTATTTAATTGTATTTAAATTTCTAACCTTATTTTATTATTTATATTTTTTCAATAAGAAATAAAAAAAAACAACAAAAAAAATTGAAGAAAAAAATTGAACAAATCAAACGTAGGTTATGGAACTGCGCAATCTGATTAATAAATTACCTCATCAGCAGCAACCTTCTTCAAATGGTCCTTATTATCAGCAGCAACAACCACAAATTCAATAGCAACCTTCTTCAAACCACATGGTGTCAAGTCAGAACCGCCTCGAACTGGTTACTTCTGGCTTGTGCAAGGTGTCTCTATAGCAACCAGCGATTCCCTCGGCCTCAGTGACCAAAGTCAGTGGAGAGGGGAAGGTAATGTTTCTATAGCACGTGTTTTAGCGTCTATTCACTCTCTCTCTCCCTCTCTCCCTCCCGCTATCCCCCTCTCGTAGTCTGTCTCTTTCTTTCACTCTCACTCTCTCTCTACGCACGTGTTTCCACTGTCGGACAGACAGACAGAGAAATTGCTGGTTATATATATAAGTAGATATACGTTATTCCGGGTTGAATCGGAGGTAACCACAGTAAGTAAGGTACTCAATACATAGCAGCGTATAAAAGTTTTAATATAGATGAGATTCTACAGGACTAGAACTGTTTCATTCTTTAGAAATCATCAGGAATTCATGATGATTTCTAAAGAATGAAACAGTTCTAGTCTCCTGTAGAATCTCATTTATATTAAAAATTATATATATATATATATATATGTGTGTGTGCGTGTGTGTGTGTGTGTGTGTGTGTGTGTGTGTGTGTGTGTGTAAGCACGTGGACTTGCGATCATAATGTCGTGGGTTCGATTCCTGGGTTGCATGTTGTGTTCTTGAGCAAAACACTTAATTTCACGTTGCTCCAGTATACTCAGCTGAAAATGAGTACCAGCAATAGCTGGGGGTTTAACCCTGCGATGGACTGGCATCCTGTCCAGACGGAAGTCTCGTACTCTCAGTCGCCTCACGCCATGAAACCGGGATAAGCACCGGTTAAATGAGCCTTCTGGTTTAAGACAGACTTTAGACATATATATATACTAGCTGAATTACTCGCGCCTTGCTGCGTTTCACACAATTTTTTTTTGTAAGAAAATGTTGATTGATTTTAAATCAGTGATATAATTTTTGAAGAAAAACTTTGCATTTCAATATTACTTTATGTAAAATATAATGCATGAAAAATTGGAAAACATTATTTTTTGTAATCAATCAAATCAAAATTACATTATTAAATCTTATTCCTATTTTGTTTTTTGTAAATAATTTTTTTGAAAATATCAATTCAAAACTTGATCATTTCCTTTTTGTGTAAAGCATTATTTTCAAATTAGAAATTCAAAGTTTAATTATTGATTTTTTAACGTAATAAATACATAAAAATATGTTTCCTACTTTGTTCTAATGAAGAACTTCAGGGTAAACCACATTTCTTGTCTTTCTTTTGATTGGCTAAAATGTAGAGATATTTTGAAGTTCCAGTCCTTGAAACAGCCACATAAAACATACCATGACTGAAACATGGGTTTGTCAGATCTATACCAATAGTTTTGAAAGTTTGACCTTGACTCTTATTGATGCTCATGGCAAAGCGTGGCCTCACTGGGAACTGCAGCCTCTTAAATGTAAAAGGCAACTCGCTATCACTTGGTATAAGTGGAATCCTCGGAATGAGAAGAGCTTGACCTTTGTAAGCCCCGAATATAATGGTTGTTTCAATCAAGTTCTCATGCAATCTTGTTACAACACATCTTGTTCCATTTATTCGCCAACATTTTCACTATAGGGGGTTTAACCCCATTAGGGTGTCTTAATATTATTGAAATTTGCAGCAATTTTGTGAATAGGCATCATATCTTGTCATTTACCCATGGTTTAAATTTCATATAAATTGAAGGGGAAATATTTCCAGCGTGGGTTTTCAGCGGGGGTTTTAGCCCCCGGGGAACCCTTTGATTAAAATGAAATATACTTATCCAAGTACCCTGGGCAATGTAGTTTCAGAATATATATGGTTATGGGGATTTATCTCCAAAACCATAGGAGGAGTTCGTGTACAAAAAAACAAACAGACAGGAACTACAACTTTATATATATATATATATATATATATATATATATATATATATATATACACACATATATATATATACACCCACACATATTTCAAATTTCATACACTTAAAGCAGTTGACTTAATGGGTTTAACATTTCATTTTTTGACAAAACCTTTCTTGCTTGAAAATCTAATTCTCCTCTTTATTTTTCAGGTAAATAGCGAACTGATTAGACAACAGAAAGACATGGAACAACAGAATTGTTCCGCCATTGTTATTTTGGCGCGCGCAGGGCATACTGCCAATAAAATTGTAAAGTTGATGAAACTTCCAAAAGCAACAGTTTATCGTGTGTATAACCAATTTAAAGAAGAGGGAAAGATTGTATGAATGCGCGACCTTAGATTCGGGGTCCAGTTATGGCCACCACTGTATAGTGGAGGAGCCGTTTTAAAACTGGCCTCTTATCGCAAATACATTTTTTCCTTGACCTTTTATTTACGGATATCCTGTATATATATATATATATATATATATATATAGATTTACATATACATAAACTAGACAGAGCCATAGATATACATATATATGTGTGTTTTTGGCAACCATTCGCGGTGTGGCTCAATGCCGAATTAATTAATTAAATAATCAACAATCAGAGAAATATACTAGAAAGTACGCCCATAGAATCATTTGATAAAATATATACAGTATTTCCTCTCCCAATCAGCACAATCAACCACACACACAAAAAAAAAATCAATTAAACAAGGCCATAAGATTAAAAGGCACCTATGAAGAAACAATAGATAAATAAACATAGCTATTTATCCGCGATCAACAGCCACAGAATATTTACCAGTATTTCTAATAGCCCGTGGAAATCGATTAGATATATCGCCAACCATACACAATTAGGTACAAAATCAAAGTTAGAAGAAAAAATGTATATATGCTTATATACATTTTTTCTTCTAACTTTGATTTTGTACCTAATTGTGTATGGTTGGCGATATATCTAATCGATTTCCACGGGCTATTAGAAATACTGGTAAATATTCTGTGGCTGTTGATCGCGGATAAATAGCTATGTTTATTTATCTATTGTTTCTTCATAGGTGCCTTTTAATCTTATGGCCTTGTTTAATTGATTTTTTTTTTGTGTGTGGTTGATTATGCTGATTGAGAGAGGAAATACTGTATATATTTTATCAAATGATTCTATGGACGTACTTTCTTGTATATATATATATATACTGTATATATTTTCTCGCTCACATCTCACCCAGGTCAGATGGTCTTTATCTCTCGTCTATGATTTCACAGAACTTAAGTTCATAGATATCACGGACTTGTCTCTTCTCTTCCTCTCTTTCCGTTGCATTACCATCAATGTTTGTTTACATGTCTCGCTCGCTTCACCCTATTTTACGTGTCCCAATAACTTTCTTTAGTTATTGCTCGCACCAACCAGAGGTATATGATCTTTAAAGCGAAGAAATACCAATTAAGGTTGGAAGATAACTGATGAAGGACTAGTTTTATTCATATGTAACCCATTTGTAACCTCGCAGCACGCCATTTTTCATATATATATATATATATGTATATATATATATATATATATATATATATATATAATTGGAAAATAGTAAAATCGAATCTCTGGCTGTTTGCAATTAAACTCGGCCTACTTATATGAAATGATGAGTTAGCAAAGCACTCGATAAGTTGGGGCCTTAGAGTGATAACATACGTTTAAATAGCTTGACAAATCGAACATTGTGCTAGGCGAATCTAACACACAATATATACCAAAGTAACGATAGAACTAATCAGGTTGATATATATATATATATATATATATATATATATATATATATATATATATATATATATAAAAATGAAGTTAATATGTCCAAGGGTACTAAGTACCCCTAGAAATACATAGGTTGTCTATGAATCAAGGTTGTTCAATGGTATTAATTTGACATACCAGAAATATTAAGATAAGCAGAACAAGCAAAATTCAACCAATTTTTAAAAATAAATTAAAAAATATAATATAAATATTTACCTCTGCTAATGGCCCTTACTGATCAGTTTCGCTTTGTAAAACACCAAAAATTCAATGGATATCTAATGGAAACCCAAAGTTCATCAGAGAAGCATTTTCCTTTCCTAGGGCTAAAGACCCAGGAACGATAAAATATATCGCCTACTGCCAGCTAACACGGGTCTGATAAGGTCGTGAAAGTGACCCGTATGTGAACTGATCAGTAAGGGCCATTAGAAGAGGTAAATATTTATATTATATTTTTTTATTTATTTTAAAAAATTGGTTGAATTTTGCTTGTTCTGCTTATCTTAATATATATATATATATATATATATATATATATATATATATATGCAAAGTTTTATTTAAATTGTTGGGTTACAACGAGTAAATATTTATAACTGATATAAAAGCACTCAACAAGTATTTGGAGTATATTTACGATATTAAATAAATGGAAACTATATTTATAAAACCATATTTATTTCATTATATATATTTCAGGGATATCATATTAAAAATATGGTATGCCTTCATCAGACAAAATACAATATAAACAGTCTTATAAATAGATAGATTTGACATACCTTACACTTCAACTTCCATTTAAATGGAAGTTGAAGTGTAAGGTATGTCAAATCTATCTATTTATAAGACTGTTGATATTGTATTTTGTCTGATGAAGGCATACCATATTTTTAATATGATATCCCTGAAATATATATAATGAAATAAATATGGTTTTATAAATATAGTTTCCATTTATTTAATAT
>CAXHJY010000934.1:42500-45000 GCA_964016885.1 Eledone cirrhosa
TTTAATGGGCAGTTTGCTTTGTTTCTACAGTTACAACCTTTCGTTAATTCTGTATTTGAGGAGATATTATGGTTAGTTTGATGTATTGGTGGTATACTTATGGTTTTCTTACATTTATATGCATTATAGGCACTTATATTTTGTTTTATGTTATTTGTTGTTGAGTATGAGAATTTAACTGTAGACCTATTTAAGATTTGATGGTATTTGTGGTTTGGCGGGAAGTTTTTCTCTAGGATATAAAAAAATTTTTTAGCAATATTATCCTTAATTTGTAAATTAAATGGAGCATTATACCAAGTAACCCGTCTATTACGGTTTCTATGTTGTTTATTATTTTTATTATTTTTATAGGTTGTATCGTGATGTTTACTAGGAGGATTAATGTTAATGATCTCACCACAACCATTTTTAGTTATATTTGTAGATTTAGGTGTTTTATCTTTTTTATTAGGAGTTTTATTATTAATATTTATTAGAGTTGTATGATGAGTAGTTTTTTGAGAGTTACTATATTTTATATTAGAAGATTTGGTATTTTGGGGTATAGTGTGGGTGGCATTTAGGTGTGTACTTTTCATTTGGTGTTTGTTGGTAATATTAGGTTGTATGTTTTTAGTATTTTTAGTAGAAGGTATATATTCTAATCTATTTTTGTGGCCACTTCTATCTAGAGCTTCGTTATAGAAGGTCGCATTTTTATCAAATACATCTTGGTTAGAAGAAAGGTTAGAAATTCTAAGTGATATATTATATGCAAGGTTTTTAAGGATAGATTTAGGGTGATTAGATTGTGAGTGTATGTAATGTAAGTTTTGGTTTGGTTTATGGTAAGGTTGGTAGATACCCGTAGCTAAATCTAAAGTTATATCTAGGAAATTTACTACTTTACTTGTTTTTTCAAAAGTAATATGAAGATTATAATAGTCTTTAAGGAAAGTTCTAATATGTTTTTTGTTTTTTTCTATTTCTGAAAGGCTAAGGTTGTTAGAAAGAAGAAGACAGTCATCACGATATAAACCACCTTTAAGGTGGGGAAAGGAGGCATTTATGTTGAAAAGGAGAAAGAGGCCCACAAGATCAGTAATTTGGGCGGAATCGCTTGAACCCATAGTAATATCAAATAGATTACTATATGTGTTTCTGGTCCAGTATTCATTCTGAAATTCAATAAGTGTTAGTCTAGCATGTGTAATAATATTAATGTCATCCAAAGTCAAGTTAGATCTATTTTTAGCAAATATCAATGCTTTGTTCAGGAGTATAGGTGATATAGAAGAATAGTAATTATCTATATCAAATTGTAGAAATGAAGCAGAAGATTTACATCTAATATTTTTAAACCAGTTAATTACCTGGGAGGTGTTTTCCCAGAGTGGTAAAATAACGTGTTTTCTTATTTGTGGGATGACTCTATCCAAAATTTTTTTGCTAATTAGTAAAGTAGTAAATTTCCTAGATATAACTTTAGATTTAGCTACGGGTATCTACCAACCTTACCATAAACCAAACCAAAACTTACATTACATACACTCACAATCTAATCACCCTAAATCTATCCTTAAAAACCTTGCATATAATATATCACTTAGAATTTCTAACCTTTCTTCTAACCAAGATGTATTTGATAAAAATGCGACCTTCTATAACGAAGCTCTAGATAGAAGTGGCCACAAAAATAGATTAGAATATATACCTTCTACTAAAAATACTAAAAACATACAACCTAATATTACCAACAAACACCAAATGAAAAGTACACACCTAAATGCCACCCACACTATACCCCAAAATACCAAATCTTCTAATATAAAATATAGTAACTCTCAAAAAACTACTCATCATACAACTCTAATAAATATTAATAATAAAACTCCTAATAAAAAAGATAAAACACCTAAATCTACAAATATAACTAAAAATGGTTGTGGTGAGATCATTAACATTAATCCTCCTAGTAAACATCACGATACAACCTATAAAAATAATAAAAATAATAAACAACATAGAAACCGTAATAGACGGGTTACTTGGTATAATGCTCCATTTAATTTACAAATTAAGGATAATATTGCTAAAAAATTTTTTTATATCCTAGAGAAAAACTTCCCGCCAAACCACAAATACCATCAAATCTTAAATAGGTCTACAGTTAAATTCTCATACTCAACAACAAATAACATAAAACAAAATATAAGTGCCTATAATGCATATAAATGTAAGAAAACCATAAGTATACCACCAATACATCAAACTAACCATAATATCTCCTCAAATACAGAATTAACGAAAGGTTGTAACTGTAGAAACAAAGCAAACTGCCCATTAAAAGGGAATTGTCTTGTTAACAACATAGTCTATAAATGTAATGTTAAAACTAAAGATTCTATTTGCTCATATATAGGAGCTACTTCTAACAATTTTAAGACAAGGTTTAATACCCACAAGCATAGTTTTAAAAATGCCGCACTAGCAGAAAAAATCAATAGTTATAAAAATA
>CAXHJY010000934.1:50000-60590 GCA_964016885.1 Eledone cirrhosa
TGCTTAAACTTTAATCTGCTATTTTAATAAATATTTGCTCTACGGTTCTTATATATTTGATATATATTTATCCTCATCGAGCCCTCTTTGGATTTTAGTCTTCAAATTTATTATTATTACTATATATATATATATATATATATATATATATATATATACATATATATATACACACATATATATATATATATATATATATATATATATATATATATATATATATATATATATATATGTATGTATGTATTCGTGAGTGAATAATAATATAATATTATTATTAATATTCGGTTCGTTTGCATGCTAACGGGCTCATAACACAATGTGTGTTTTTTCGATGACTGACGTCATTCTTTTGTTCCAGCAGTAGCAAAGAGAAAATAGTCGACAATTTTCGACAAACCCTATTTTCTTTAAAAAAAAAAAAAAGATGTTAAAAGGTATTTAAATGTTGCATAAAATAATTTTAAAAATTATTTAGAATATCTAAATACAGAAAGTAATAAAGATAATAATAGGAAAATGTATTCTACCAAAATTATAAAACATGTACAGTACTTCAGTTTATACAATGTTTTTAACTTTTTTCTTTGGAGCATATATGAAGAGTTTGTGGGCGCTTCCTACTATGGAACATCCTACATACAACTGACCATATGAGAAACAGCCTCTTCTAGGTGAAGCCGTACAACCAGCAGGGTTTGACCTTGGTACTTGTTAATGGTCATTGTGTAACTGACTCTCACTAGGAATTGCAATCGAAACGAAAAGGGTCATCTGTTGGTATTAGCGGCATTCTAGGTATAAATATGATGCATCCCTTACCACATCCACTGACGATTTCAGCTTCGATAATGTAATTCAATCATAACCATATGTGTCCCATTGCACACGCTTGGCTGATCTAGGTTTCTGAGAAGCCTGATGACTGTGCCCTTATCCAATTCAAGGTTGTGTGGCGGCCTACTGGGCGGTTCCATACCTTTGAGAAATCCAACGGGATAATGAACAATATCGTCCTCGTCGACAACTTCCGGGATCATTTGTGAGAGATTTCTGTTGATGGCATTGATGGTGATATTTGGGGTGGAGGGAGGATTGCACTTTTATACAGCCATTCTTCGTTGGAATGGTGGATTTCGAAATTGGCGAACACTTGATTAATTAAGCTATCAACGTATATGCATACGTGTGTGTGCGTGTGCGCGAGTGTATAAATATATATATATATATATATATATATATATATATATAAATTATATATAAAAGTATATATGAAGTATTTCCGTCGGAAAGGTACAGGAAAAAAGAGTGCTCTATGTAGGCTACAGAGCTTATTAGTTATATAATAAACAACATAAGATAATTATTTCATTTACCAGTGGTTTCTTGACGGCAGATATTTATATCTGTCTTCAGTCGTAAGAATGAATAAATAACATGGTGTTTTTATTAAATATGGATTTATTAAATCCATTTATTAAATCCATTTATTAAATCCATTTATTAAATCCATTTATTAAATCATATTATTCTGACGACTGAAGACAGATATAAATATCTGCCTTCAAGAAACCACTGGTAAATGAAATAATTATCTTATGTTGCTTATTATATAACTAAAGATAATATATATATATATATATATATAAATGAAAATAGAGAAATTAATCGTCGTCGCCCTTGTAACGTACAATCCCTCTATAGAATGTCGAAGTGGAGTCTCCGCTGATTGCTGCGCCCGACTGCCAGAGGACTGTGAGCGCCTGAGCGCATTCAATGTGCCCGGCGCCCATCGTTTTCGGTCTTTTCTTGACCCAGGATTGCAGCTCCGTCAGCGAAACGAGCTGTGGGAAAGCCTGTCTCACAAACGGTTCCCACACCGGTTGGGGTCGGTGAGGAATACCTGGAGATGCCGCAGCCTCAGCGCATGTTTGCGCATCATCAGCCACGGCATTCCCAGCCCTCCGTTGAAAGGATGCTGACAGTAGACGGATCTCCTCACCAGCGGAGCCTGCTTCTTCCACAGAAACTTGGCGAGGTCTTCACGGGGACAAGGCACGACAGTCAAGCGGTAGTAGATGACGGACGCTATGAAAGTGTTCGCCACCTCCGCTCGACCTTTTAAGGACAGTTTGCACTCTGCCCACTGGGTGAATGCAAACACCTTGGCCGTGACCTCGTTCTAGTTTTTCTCCACCTGGAGGTCTGGACCGAACCAGACCCCGAGAAATTTCACCGGTCCGTCTGTCCAGCGTCCAACTACGCTGTCAGACGTCATCGGTTTGCCTCTCCACGTACCCAGTTGCAAACCGACAGACTTGTCCGGGTTTAGTTTTGCTCCCGTCAGCGTTTCGTATTCTTTCAGTAAGTTGCCGATCACCCCGATTTCCGAGGTGCTCGACACCATTACCGTCACGTCGTCGGCATAAGCCGACGCCGCTTTGCGCAGTCCCGGTTCTAGAGGGATGCCCTGCAACAGCTCCAATTTCCGCAGTAGTAGCTCTAGAGTCAATACATACAGAATGGAGGAGAGAGGGCACCCCTGTCGAATGGAACGCGTGATTGCGAACGGCTCTGATAGGTAGCCGTTCACCTTGACCCTCGAGCAGATGCTGGTGTGCATCGCCTCGATCCATCCTCTGAACACGGGACCGAAACGGGCCGCCTTGAGAACCGCTTCCAAGTATCGATGGTCGACCCTATCGAATGCCTTAGACTGATCCAAGTTGATCAGAGCCCCACCGAAGCCGGGTTTACTACCAACCCTCTCTATGATGTATCGCATGAGGTGGAGGTTGTCGTGTATGGACCTGATCGGGATTGCACACGTTTGCGCTTTCCCTACCAGGTTCTCGACGACAAGCGCCAACCTCGTCGCTAGCACCTTGGCCAAAATCTTTAACTCTGTGTTGAGCAGAGTTATGGGCCTGAAGTTGTTAATTTCGTCCCCCTTGTTCTCGTCTTTCCTGATCAGCGTTACTACGCCCTTGCCTGCAGAACTGGGAATTCTCCCGTTCTTCTGCCAATTGCAGTAGACGGCTTCGAGGACGCCAGAGAACAAGTCCGGCATGCCTATGTAAAACTCTTAGGGTAGACCATCTAGACCGGGTGACTTGCGTTTCCCGCAGCCGCCCAGAGCGTCCCGTATCTCAGTGTCCGTGATCGGTCTTTCGAAGAACTCGACGTCCGTGTTCGAGAGATGCGGCAGGCCGTCGAGGTAGGAATTAAAGTCCATTGCCCCGTTCGGCTCACCGTCGTTCTGCTCAAACAGTCGCGCAAAGTGCCGCTGAAAGGCCGCGCACATTTGCTTGGGGTCAAGTAGCACGCGTCCGTTTTGGTCTTTCAAAGACCGAATCGTGGACTTGTTGCCACTTTTTGCCTCCGCCACTCTGGCCCAGCTGACAGCTTTCGCTCCTTCGTTTCCTAGAGCACGTGTTTTGCTTCTGACCACGCAGACTTCGTGTTTCGCATCGAAGAACTGGTCCAGTGCCGTTCTCGACACTAACATTCTAGCCGCGTTGCCACTTCTAAGTGCCTCCTCTATCTTGGCTACTAGTTCTCTTTCTATTTTGTTTTTCTCTAAGGCTAACTCTCTGCTATACCCTATCGATTCTATTCTAATTGCTTTCTTGAGAGAGTACCACCATCTATTGTTGACGATGGCTCCCATTAACTGTTGCTTGACTAGTCTACTTCTCCGTTCACTGTCAGCTTTGCGTGCCGGCAACGACACGTTCAGCTTCCAGTATCCGGGTCCCTGTCTATGTATTCTATCACGGTTGACTAAGCAGACGACTAATTTGTGATCTGAATAGGCAACTATGTGCATTCGTGGACAGCTTAACATCTCCTTGTCCCTTTCTCTAATGAAGAACCTATCTAAATACGATTTAGATGTCCCACTGCGGTTTGCCCACGTCCACTGTGGTGCAGTCGGGAAATCCAGTCGATACCTATCGGCCAGTTGGAATTGGCTGATTAAAGTTTTGAGGCTGTTGCACCCCGCTCTACTGGGACATGCTCCCACATAGTCCCATCGTACATCTAGGATACCATTCCAGTCCCCCACTAAAAGTAAGGAGCGAGACGTTCCCAGAAAAGACTCTAGACGCTTAAAGAAGTCTGGCCGTGATTGCGATTGCCCGGTCGGGGCATAAACGGCCACCAGTCTGAAGGCTCCACCTCCAATACTGTTCACGTCTAGGACTACCAGTCTACCATCCGGGTCCAAGTGTACTTGCTGTACTTCGACGTCCAGGTTCTTCCGAAACATGACAGCCACTCCCCCTCCACCTCCTGGCTGACAGAGAGATGCGTAGATCTCAAAGTCGTCGAAGATGGGGGTTAGTTGCTGCCTGTTGTGGATCCTGGACTCGGTGATGGCTATCATCCATACTGTGTGACCTAAGGTCGTTTAAAAGTTGGCCCTGTTTCCAGGGCATCCCTAGGCCACGCACACTCACGGTTCCAACTCGTAAACTAGCCATGTTGGTGAAGAAAAGTTGGAGAAAAAGGACGAAAGGTGCACTTACCTTTTCGTTTCCTGGAGATCGGGTTGTTCAATCTCCATTTGGGTGCTGGATGGAGTGTTGGGTGGGGTGGGGAAACATTTTAACAGGACGCGGTTGATGGGTTTGTGGCAAGGGTTGCCCACGTCCTGTTAAAATTTATTTTTTAGGTCATTATAGGTTTCCATAGAAACCCTTATAAGTTTAAGGTGTGGAGACGATTCTACCTTGACGAAAGTTTTGCCCTCCGTCTCCACCTTGGGGTTTTGGGAGATGACCTTCATCAAACTCTTGTTGTTTGTGTTGATGTATGCGTATTGTTGTTTGTGTTTTTGTTGTGTTGTTTTAGTTTGTTGTTCGTCCGGGAGTTTTCTTTTTATGGTGGGTGCTTGTGTTTGGGGTGGTGTTGGTGCTGGTTTTGCTGATAGGGGGATGTTTGACTGTGGTGTTGTTTGTGTCTGTGGTTGTGTGTTGGTGTTGGTGATTGGAGTTTTGGGGGTTTTGTGGTGTCTCTTTTTTTGTTTTTTAGATTTCCGCGGTTCTCCCTCTTCTTCACTTAAAGAAGGAGAAGCAGCTTCATCCGTCGAGGAATAATCATCGTCAGGTGTGTGGGGTAGGGGTATGTTGTGTGGTGGTGGTGTTTCGGTGTGTGTGTTTGTGGTAGTGTTTGATGGAGTGGGATGGAGTGGGGCTGTGTTCTTCAGGGGTGTTGTCTCTGGTTTTTCTGTTGTTGTTGGTTGAGTGTCTATTTGTTTTGGTGTGGTTGCTCGTTTCGTCTGTCGTTGTACTTGTGGTGGTGGTGGTTGTTTTGGTCTTGGTGTTGGTAATAGTGTTTTTTAAATGATGTTGTTATTATGTTTGTGGACAAGACGCTTTTAGGTGTGCTGTGCGACCACAGCGAAAGCAATGAAATTTTCGTTCTTCTACCGAAATGTTTATTTTGTTGTTATTATCTATGCCGACTCTTTCGGGTATTTTGGAGATTCTCTCCGGTTTCATTTACAACAGAATCTCCAAATCTGTACCCGCCCACCTTTGTCGAATAGATTTTCGTATCGAAAGAATCATGTCAGTTTCTGGCTCTACGAAGCCAGCCAAGATCCACCAGATGTTAATGTTTGGAGGTATGTTTTTTATTTTTATTTTTTGTGTCCTTTTTCCCATGTATGTAGGGAAAAAGGTGTATGCTTTTGACACCATTGGTGTCACAGAATGTTTTGGGGCAAGTGCCTCGCTTTTAAACAGTACGGAAACACTTCCGTACTGTTTTCCTCGCTGGAGAAAATCGACATTTGCTAGAATTTCCTTGAAAGTATCTTCTATATCTGCTTGGCTAACAAATGTCGGCTTTCTTGTGGAATTTGACACAGTCCTAAAGGTGACTGATCTGCGAATTGTGTCTTCCTTTATTTCAAGGGGTGAGTTAATTCTAAACACACCTCTTTCTTCGAAAGTTACACATTTTCTCCCTTGCTGAAGCATATCACTTGCGTTGGAGATATCAAGATTTATAAAATCTTGTTTTTTGTTCACTGTTTCATCGAAAGACATTTTCTTTTTTTGTGTGGTGTTGCTGTTGTTGTTATCGTTGTTAGCCTCGGTGTTGGAAATCTCAGTTCCTTGTCGAGGTGAAACATTATGTGTATATGTATCTGTAGAGTTGTTGATGTCTTTTTCATGTGTATGATGTATGTTAATGGGTTTAATTCCTGTGTTTTTCTGTGTGTTATTGTTATTTTTCTCCGCTTCGACGGTAGAAATTTTAAAATCTTCAAGTGGTAATATTTTTTCCTCTTTGTTGACAGTCGTATCTATGGCGACGTCCATAGTAGCAGAAGCAGATATAACGTTAATATCTGCCTCTTTCTCTCTCTTTTCTCTATTTACGTTCTCCATCGTTCTTGTGTTGCTCAAGTTATATAGTTTGTAAAATCTGATATTTTAAAACAATTTTAAAAATAAAATTTTCGCCCGTACAGGGGCGAAAAATGGGATTACCACCCAGCTGACAATTCAGCTTGGGGGTTAATCTACAAAATGTTATGTTTTTTCAAACAATTAGTTCGTTTTTTTTGCATAGAAATTAACAAAAAAGCTTACCGGCGATGTTCCACACGTCAGGCAGAAAGATAAATAGATAGATATATAGATAGATTTCTTTATTTGCCACAAGGGCGCACAAGAAAAGGGGACAATACAAAGACACATGCCGGGGATTTTACATACAATCGTGTAAAAATATTGAAACAAACAATTATAACAATCGAAATCCCCAATAGGGGGGGGGGGGGGGGCACAAATGGATAGATAGATGGATAGGTAGATAGATACTGAGACATAGAGGGAGATAGAGAGACATTAAGTGAGTTAGAAAGAGAGTGTGATAGAGAGGCATAGATAGAGAGAAATGATATGAATGTATAGACCAGCAAGAGTACCTTCCACAGTCACTGTGCATTAAAATTCCCCCTTTTCTTCTCCCCATCATTCCGTGTTTGGAGAAAAAGTCGATTGCGAGCATGTTTGAGGTCAGATTAATTGAAAATACACGATAAACTTTAATTATTACCAATTTTACTTAATGTTGTTAGCGCTGAACGTACAAACAAACAAACTTCCTTTTTATAAGCATAGATACACACACACATCGTAAAGTCGTATCAGTTACACCAATCGTGCCTTTAAGCAATATCTTGACATATCTTGACATAATCAGCCTGCTAAGTTTCATTAAAATGACGACGACGGCGAAGTTGGGGATAATGACAATAACGGTGATGATAGTCAGTCATATACCCAAATAATAGGGGTGGGGGGTTGGAAAATCGGTAATTATTCTAGGTTGCCTCCGTTGATTTGTTTAAAAACCAGAAGTAGTCGTTTAGTTTACATATTGAGACACCCAACACATCCTATTTATTTTATAACGTATGGGATTTCTAGTAATGTACTTTTTATTTACATATATATAATTGTTTCTACTTTTGGCACATGGCCAGCAATTACGCCAGTGCATTACTGGTACTTTATTTTGTCGACCCCGTAAGGATGAAAGGCAAAGTTAACCTCGGCGGGATTTGAATGGCTGGATGTCTTAATTCACTACGTCTCCGGTATGTAGATATCTCGTGTTTACAGAAGTCCTCTCATGTCTCGAATAATCGCACCCCCCTCCTCCACGCTTATTAATTTTTCAGACATCCCCCGTTCTTATTCCAACCTCACCCCCACCGACTGCTTATTAAATTCTGCTAATCTATCTCCAATTATATTTTATTTTAAGTGGTAGCATTCCTGCGACAATTAATTTTCTATATACGACTAATTCTGTTTTTTTTTTTTTTAAATCAACAGAGAGAACCTAGAAAAATTACTAATTTTTCTACCTCCACTTATTCCAACCCCGCTATTATTTGGGACCCCAGAATAGCCAATTACATGTGGACAACTTATACTAAACCTAGTGAATAACCCATTGAAAATTCCTGGATAATTATCTGTTGTTCGTGCAAGACTACATTAGTACATTTTGGAAATCCAGGTTATGCATGTCAGACATTTTGAAATGCTTGAAGAAGTTTGTGTTTTTTTGGTTTTTTTTTGTACCCTTCAAGTATTAGCTTACTTCCACATTGCAGGATTCAACAGACCTGCCAACCTCTAAAAATCCAAACAGGGAGTACCATGAAAAAAGTGCCCCCAAAACGGGGAGAAATGAGACAAAATGGGGAGATTTTACATAATGAAAACTATACATATTATCACAAGAGAAGAGACCTCTCACCCACTCCAAAGTCGGAGGGAGGGAGAGAGTTGATAGGTCTGGTTCAAGATACCATTCTGATTTCCCCAAACTCCTAGGAATGTCTTTAAGAGTGTCAAGAAACCGACCGTTCCGGTCACTAGGCTGTAATACCATAACTGCCACTCGCTGCTGCTGCTTAGGCGTTTATCATTGCTTATCATTTTAATATTGCATTACTTTCTACTACAGCATAGTTACGTCCCTTTACGATCTGAGTTCAAATCCCGCCGAGGTTGACTTTGCCTTTCATCCTTACGGGGTCGATAAAATAAAGTACCAGTAATGCACTGGGTAATTGCTGGCCTTGTGCCAAAAGTAGAAACAATTATTTTCTACTACAGGTAAAATTCCATTATAACGAATTTTTCAGTATAACGAAATTTTATTCAATCTCCGGCCACACGCTCAATGTGTTAGGTCGATTTCGTTATAAAGAATTTTTTTATACCCCGTAAATTTCGTTATAACGGAATTTTACTGTATTGTAGGCGGTGGATTCGCAGTATCGGTAGAGCGTCGGACAACATGCATTGCGTCACTGAGTTACGGCCCTTTACGTTCTGGGTTCAAATCCCGCCGAGGTTAACTTTGCCTTTCATCCTTACGGGGGTCAACAAAATAAGGCACCAGTAATACACTGCGATAATTGCTGGCCTTGTGCCAAAAGTAGAAACAATTATTTTCTACTATTTTCCGTGTCATTTAAACGTACAAAATGGTGGATTTTGCACCAAAGAATGGCTTCCTCGAGCACTTTCATACACACACACACACACACACACACACACACACACACACACACACACACACACACACACACACACGAACACACACACACACACACACACACACACACACACACACACACACACACACACACACACACACACACACACACGTGCACGCACGCACAGACATACACACATATGCACGCACGCAAACACACACATACTCTTGTAAGAAAATAGTTCGCATGTCTGTGTGTATTTCCTATTTCCTGATAGGAATGTGTTATGTTTGTAGGGTTGAAATTAGAATCGGAAGGACGGAGATATTATATAGAATTAATAGTGTTATGGCGGTGTTTGGTTCAAAGTTGTTCTGACAACGTTTGAAGCGTAGAAACGTAGTAATCGTTTGTGACGGGTTGGTCTAGTGTAAAGCTGGTAGTGATGGTGGTGGTGGTGGTGGGAGCTCCTATGAACAGTAAGAGAAATCCGGTACTGGAATTTTACTTCCGGTTTGAGACAACAGTAATAGCATGTACGACATGCATACTTTTGACGATCTTGATGGACGATCTTGATGATGAAAACTGTTGGTGTTAGTATTGGCATCTGTGGTGGTGGTCTTCGTAGTAGTTGTAGTAGAGGCTTAGTTACAATTTTGTGTGTTAGTGATCTTGGTGGTAACTAAGGTGTTGTTGTTGTTGTTAGTAATAGTAGTAGTAGTAGTAGTGGCAGTAGTAGTAGTAGTAGTAGTAGTAGTAGTAGTAGTAGTAGTAGTGGTGGTAGTGGTGGTGGTAGTGTAGTAGTAGTAGTAGTAGTAGTAGTAGTAGTAGTAGTAGTAGTAGTAGTAGTAGAGGCGAGTGTGGTACATTGGTGTGTTAGTGATCTTGGTGGCAACCAAGGTGGCGGTGGTGTAGACTAGAGTAGATTAGTAGTGTTATAGTAGGGTTTGGTGTTGTGTTGGTGTGTGGTGAATGTTGTAAATCTTTGTGTTACTGCAGGTGTGGTAGAGTGATTAAGTAGTTGATTTCGCAACCATTGCGACCTGGGTTTGAAGCATCTTGGACGAGTGTCTTCTTCCAGTCTTGGGGACAACCCAAGACTATGAAGAAAAAAAAGAAAAAGAAAGAAGGATCAGGCAACGAAAGAAACGGAGAGGGAGAGGGACAGTACTCTGTTTGAGCGGTGCTTCAGCCGCGCCCCGCGGAGAATGGCCAGAGACACCCTATACAACAGTTCCCCCACCTTACGAGTCTTCCTCCTCAAGCGGGTCACCGTCTTTCTGACTTTACGGAGGAGATGAGCTCTGCGGGGACCAAGAACGTCTGTGAGTTAAACACCCCAGAGGAAAACTGAGAGGAAACCCATCGGGTGGATTGTAACGGATAATTTAAAGAGTCAGCTATAATCACAGTCTGTGTTGTGTCGATTCTGAGTGAGGATTACATTAAGGGCACACGCATCACAAAACATTCTATCCGACATTCTAACGACTCTGCCATTTCGCCGCCTTACATATGTTTATCCTGCATTTTTATTGTTGTTGTTT
>CAXHJY010000935.1:0-10000 GCA_964016885.1 Eledone cirrhosa
ATAGATCACAGACACCCACACACATATATACACACACTCACATACATATATACACACCACCACCAGCTCTCTCTCTCTCTTCCATTCTCCTTCTCTGTCTCCTTTCCTTCTCTCTATGTCTCTCTTCAATCTACTCTCTCACAACCACTACCCCCCCCCCTCTCTCTGTTTATGAAGGTACCCGGAAAAAACCCATATCTCGGGAACCTGTGGTCTGATTCATGTGAAACTTGTTTTATTCCATTTGTATTCCCATTTCAGGGTCAACTTCCTTTCAAAGTATTTTCCCATTATGTGCCCTTTTGGCTGTATTACATTACAGACAAGCAAGCAAGCAATCAGAGTTTCAGTAGTATATAGATAGATTATCTGGCACATGATATTCTTCTCTTGATTGAATATAAGTGAGATATATATTTTAAGATGATTTGCTTGGAAAATTATCCCTTTATATTTTCAGTGAACTAGAATTAACCATTTTCTATGTAATGAATAGAAGAAATGTATAGTCAATATTTCATTAATCTCAGTCGTATCTTTATCACATTAAAATATCTTATATAATTAATTGACCTTTACTACACATTTCCATTAACTATATGTCGGGAAACCTCTAAGTAGTTGCTCTACCTGTTAAAAATAGTAGCTAAATCTTTTACAAATGGCTCCCCACTGCCCCCCATCACCACCTTAAAAAGAGACACATATTAGACAATAATAGGCAGACTAAATGGTTATGGTTAAAATACTTTTAATTTTAACTCTGTACAATCAGAGCTGACCTGGGGCCGATCATCATCAAAATTTATTTATTCTTCTTTCATCTTCTGTTTCTATTTCATTTCATGTATAAAGTAAATTTAATGGATATTAAACCTTTTAAAATAGACAAAGGAAAAGATACTTTACATTTCTGCTTTTTCAGGTGCGAAATGTTGGAGTTTTCAGTTGTGGACCTCATGGAATAACAAAAAGTGTTGAAAAAGCTTGTACTGAAGCGGGCAAAACAACAAAAGCACTTTTCAAACATCATTATGAAAATTTTTAGTACCACTCATATTTTTCAGTTTCAAATCTCTTTGTACAATATTGTGGATTTACAAGACTTTAACACTATTCAATGATTCCTTCATTGATACAGGAACTGATGACTTTTTTTTTTTTTTAATTTGTTTAATGCTTCACAGAAATAAAATCTGATTCACTTGTTCTGTGTATATAAAATAAACTATTCAATGTAAAGGTTAAATACTGGAAATGTTTAACTTTCGGTACATAAAACTTTAAAAATTGGGTATTTTATATATAAATTGTAAATCTATAAGGATGGCAGCAATAAACACAATCTTTTTAATGAGAGCTTTCAGGAGTTAGATCAATTTTACTATTTTTTTTCTTTTGTTACTCAATATTGCAAATTCCTTTACTTGCTGAAATCCTTTCAAAATCATTATCTTTATTATTTGTTGAAGTTCACATTTAAAAATGTCATTTTATTTTTATGTCAATAAAAATTTCTGAATATAAAATTTTTACTTATTTATTTTGATTTAACCCTTTAGCATTTACATTGCTCTATATATAATATTTTATTTTCACGGTAAACACTTTATTTCACATAATTTTCTCAAATAATATCGAAACTATGAGATTTTGATATTACCTATTTTGAGAACAATACCTTAACAGCAGCCAGTTATGGCCAGTTTGAACAGAAAGAGGTGAGAGAATTCTGGCCGGATTTAGTCGGTTTAAATGCTTCTTTGTCATCATTATCATTGCTGTCACTGCATCTTTTTCTTCTTCCCCCCTCCATTGGGGTTGGGCACTTTTTCTCATTTCACCTTCACAACACACTTTACAGTGTGTGTTGGAGATTGAGGGGTCGGGGAGGTAGATCTAGTGGCATGTGAGGAGGCTGTTTGGTAGTGGGAGGAGTGTTAGGATACACTTGTGTGCAGCAGCGCGAAAACGCCTGTGGTGCGATGGCGAAGGTTAAAAACGACGATGTGACGAATGCGAGCGATTCCGCGATCGTTGTCAGTGAGATTGTGCTCTTGAGGCGCGTAAAGGTTGTACCTCTTCTGTCAACTCCAGCATGGCCTTCAACGTAGCCTCAGTGGGCGATGTAACATCCGAAGATACCGATACGACTGGTGAAGATGAAGAATTTGCAGGACGAACATCGCCTGCGAAGGTAGGCAAAGAGTTACTCCCCATGGCTATAATTTTGTAAGGGTTGCTTCCCTTGGCGAAAAGGAAAATGAACGTCTTTCTTTGTTTTTCTAAAAATACACCGATTTGTGTGTGAGAGAGGGGGAGAGAGAATTAGTTACTCAAGGTCTGTAAGTCTGGAGCGCACACTCACTGCGCATGCTCAAGCAAATCAAAAGCGCGGGTACAGACGAACAATGAAGATGAGTCTTCTGTCCCGAAAGCGCGGGGAAAAGACGATGGAGGAGAAACGGCCATCTTGAATTTGGCTCCAATGTGTGAAAAATGTTCGTTCGGGTCACCATTTATAACGGAAGGAGTGAAGTTTGCATATTTATACTTTTCAGTTATTTTGGAAGAGTTGAGATATTTAACAATACTTGTTATATCACATATAAGAGTACAATCTAATCATTGTAAAATAAGGCTTCGAGGAAATACCTTTATCAGGAGTTATCATACATTTTCACTGGTATATAATTGTTGTCTCGTGGGAAGGTTACAACGTAATGTCATGATGATTCTTCCTTAATACATGCAACAAGCAGTCTTCTGATACTAATATACAAATAATTATGCCTTCGACACTCAATATCGTTATATAAACATTTTATTGCTCTGTAGGCTTTTTGTATGAGCATACATGAGGATATTAAATTCAAAGCAAATGCTGTACATTAACTGACCGTCTATTTGATAAGTTAGCCAGGGCTAATTTTTTATCTGAACAAACTCAAGCTTTAATTTTATAACTGTATTTGCTGATTGTTTATTTGGGTTCACACCATCCTTTTGCAAATCTAACCATCAGATCTAATTAGCAGATCCCCCAACAATCTAACCATTCAAATCTAATTAACAGATCCCAAAAACCAAAATGAAACGCATTCAGTTAAGTGGGGCACAAAAATGAAAACTTTCAAACAAGAAACAAGAAAAGGCTTCGGAATTAGATCGCAAGACAGCAAAGCTGACTAATTTTTTCTCACAAGTTCCACAACATGATTTACAGATTCCAGGTCAAAACCGATATACGTTATCAGAAGTAGACATGAATACGGCAAATACAACTTTGATTACTTCAGAATTAAAATATGATGACATTAGAAGTACCGAGATGTCGCAAGCATGCTCATCCAGCACATGTCTCACAACTGATCTTACTTTGCCTGTGAATTCTCTTTATTCGGATACCTCTACTGCAAATGATGATAGGGCTCAAATAATTGCTGAAAATAGAAGTTTAGAGCACTGTGACAATGGCGGTGAAATTAATTTGCCTGTAAAAAATGAAGAAAATTACAATTTAGCGAACGATCCAGGAATGTGGCTTGATTTCTCTGCTAATGATATAACTTATTGGATTACTTGTGAACCCAGTATTTATCAACACCACAACGGGCCATTTGAAAAGTCTTGCCGTCATTTTAGTAGTGGCAAACCAGTAAGGTATTGCTCACAGAAACTTTTTATTGGGACAAAAGCCAATGGTGAAAAATACAAGAGAGAGTGGTTCCTCTATTCACCATCAAGAGGATCAGTTTATTGTTTTGTTTGTAAACTGTTTGCTCGTGAAAAAAATTCAATGTTTGTTTCAAGAGAAGGGTTCAGTGATTGGCGCAATACTATTGTAATTGAAAAGCATGAGAAAAGCATTATTCACCGAGACTCTTTGCTGGCATATTTAACTCGCAGGCAAGGTGCGGGGTTAACGTCAGATTTGGAGAAACAAATTCATGAAGAGTGCAATTACTGGGAACACGTTTTGAGGCGTGTCGTAGCTGTTATTTGTACGTTAGCTGAACGTGACTTGCCTTTTCGAGGAAGTGAAGAGAAGTTTGGATCGTTGCAAAATGGGAATTTTTTAGGGCTGCTTGAACTCATAAGCTAGTTTGATCCATTTTAACAGCAGGCCACATTTCTAAATATGGAAATTCTGGAAAAGGAAATCCTTCTTACATGTCAAAAACCACTATCGAAGAAATTATTCAAATAATGGCACAAAAGGTCCGTGAGTTCATTATTAACGAAGTTAAATCTTCTGGTTATTTTAGTTTGTCCGTTGATTCAACACCAGATTTATCACATAGCGATCAATTGAGTGTTGTACTTAGGTATTTACAAGATGGACAGCCTATTGAACGATTTTTAACCTTCATCATAATAGAAAACCACACTGGCGAGAATATGGCGAACCATGTGCTGCTACATTTACGTGAAGCTTGTGGGTTAAATGTTTCAAAATGTAGGGGTCAGACTTATGACAATGCTGCTAACGTGTCTGGGCGTTATAAGGGCACGCAGCAAAACATTTTAGAAACAAACAAGTTTGCTATATATGTGCCCTGTGCAGCTCATTCAATAAATCTTGTTGGCCGGAGTGCCATAATTTTTTTTCCGCTTCCACTAACCGTTGGAAAATTCTCAAAGATTGTATTAAGAATGAATGTGTAGCGGCCCCTTACGGCTGTGACTCAGCACGTATAGGAGTTGCGTCCCTTTACGACGGTCGTAACTCAGCAAGTATAGGAGTTACGTCCCTTTGCGACGGACGCGACTCCCATTGGCAGATTCATGTACTAAATGGAGTTGCGTCCCTCTGGGGACTATATATATTAGGACAATCAAGGCATAAACCTCTCTCACATCCTGAACTTCGAAGGGACAAGAACACCTGAGATCTTAGCAAGAGATGACTCCTGTCTCACTTCCTTCGCCCGCAAGAAGAAGAATACCGGCAGCCTAAAGAAATACTTGAACATCTCCAAGAGAAGATTTCTGTTCTTCTCTACACACTCCAGTCTGGGAGTTGTGACCAACTGAACATCTACATGTGGTAACAATTATTTATATTAATTTATTTGACTTCTGTGAAGTAAAACCATGTCACAACACTCACCTGCATTTATTGTCATTCTTGATAATATATATACACACTGATACTAATATTCGAAATTGGTGACCTGAGGTTTAAAAAAAAAAAAAAAAAAAAAAAAAAAAAAGAATGGAAATAGTACCATGCGTTTATAAAAAAAAAAAAAAGAGAGAAAAAAAACATTTAATACAGAACAACACACTTGATTCTGATATGGCTGTATTGACCGATCTAAACATATTTCTCTGTAACATTTAACATCAAACTCTTCATATGTGCAAAACGAACACCCAAAGTTATTTAGACACAAATAAACAGCAATTGTATGAATGTTTTTTGCTTTTTTTTCTCCTTTTCTTCTTTTCTCTGGCTAAAAATTTTGAAGATGACAAGATGGCGGCTATCTTCTCCATCAATAGTGTTTGTCGCGCGAAATAGTCCGCCATGTTGGTTTTAGTTTCAAATTCCCTGCCTATACCTTATTAATGACATCGCTCGGTGGGGCGGTGAATTGGCAGTATCGGTAGAGGGTTGGACGCCATGCTTTCTAGCATAGTTACGTCCCTTTACGGTCTGAGTTCAAATCCCGCCGAGGTTAACTTTGCCTTTCATCCTTACGGGGTCGATAAAATAAAGTACCAGTAATGTAATTGCTGGCCTTGTGCCAAAAGTAGAAACAATTATTTTCTGGGTAATTGGTGGCCTTGTGCCTAAAGTAGAAACAATTAATGACATCGCTCGGTTAGTCGCTACTTTGCATATTGTCTCGGATGCATTCTTTTTCCTGTCCAGTTGTTTGACAGAGAAAAATAAGCCATTTTGTTTTCCTTTTCTGTTGTGTTGGAGACATTTTTCCAAACGGAGACGATTTTTTTGGGGGGGGGGGGGGGCAGATTACCTACGGTATAACAATGGCATCTCATTCAGCTATTATGGCGATGCAAGAGTCCATTCAGAAACTCACCCTGGAGCTCCAGAAGATGAAGGTCTGGTGTGGTGCCCGTTCGCGCCCGCGCAGCTGCGGGGGATCTCAATCTTTTAGACGCCGTCCAAAGTCACCAGTTTCATCTTTATGCTGGTACCATGAGCGAGTTGCCGAGAGCGCGAACCACTGCGTGCAACCTTGCTCGTTTCATAAGGCGGGAAACGCCAGAGAGGTCCGCTGACGGGAGCAGTTGACCTCAACATAAAGCCACCAAACCGCCATTTCTTCATTAAGGACCTTATGTCGGGAAGAAGTTTCCTCGTGGATACAGGAGCCTCCTGTAGTATTTGGCCGGTCCATTGCCTGAAAGATACCCCGTAGAGTCATCCGTTACTCTGCAGGCAGTTAATCACTCGTCTATAAAGACGTACGGGCAAATCTCGCTTCCTCTCAAATTCCTAAATCTTCGTAGGGATTTTAAGTGGATTTTTATGGTTGCCGATTTGCCATACCCTATCTTAGGAGCGGATTTCCTCCACAACTTCTCTTTGACTATGGATGTCATCCACCAGGCGTTGGCCACGCCTGGTGGATGACATCACCGGTTTTTCAATTCGTGGCCGGAAAGCCAATGCTCCAACAGTCAGCCCCATATTCTTCATCGCTGCCGCTGGAGACGCCTACCATTCGTTGTTATGCTCTTTCCCGGAGCTCACCGATGGAAATTGAGCCAACACACTAAATTGAACATTTCATTTCCATCACCGGTGCTCCAGTGTTTTCGCGTCTACGCCGCTTACCGGCGGATAAATTAAAGGCAGCACGGTCCGAGTTCGACCATATGCTGCAGCTGGGCATTATACGCCCATCTACGAGCTCTTGGGCTTCACCTTTACACATGGTGCCCAAGACTTCCGGCGACTGGAGACACACTGGGGATTATAGAAGGTTAAATGTTATGACCGTCCCGGATAGGTATCCCATTCCCCATCTCCAGGATTTCGCATCTCCATTGCAGGAGTGTAAGATTTTCTCAAAACTAGATTTAGTGCGAGCCTACCACCAAATTCCGGTCAGGAAGGAGGATATTCCGAAAACGGCGATTACAACTCCTTTCGGATCCTTCGAATTTTTGACCATGCCTTTCGAACTCAGGAACGCCGCTAGCACTTTTCAGCGGTTCATAGACGAAGTCACTCATGGTCTGGACTTCGTTTATGCTTACATAGACAATATTCTCATCGCTAGTTCCTCTCTGGAAGAGCATATGCGCCACATGCATCTCTTATTTCGGCTACTTCAGGATTACCGCGTTCGTGTGAATCCCGCAAAGTGTGTTTTCGGTTCCACTTCGCTAAATTTTTTAGGCCACCTCATCGACGCCGAAGGTATTAGGCCGCTCCCTCAGCGAGTTCAAGCCATACAGGATTTACCTCCGCCTACTACACTTCACCAGTTGCATCACTTCTTAGGCCTAATCAATTTCTATAGGCGTTTCGTTCCTCATTGAGCTAATTTGCTATCTTCCCTGACTGACATTTTGAAAAATAGTCGTAAGAAGAATGAGGATATTTCCTTGACACAAGGACAGCTTCAAGACTTCCAGACTGCCAAAACAGCACTCGCTAGTTCATCTTTGCTAGCCCACCCGGTACCAGAGGCCAAGCTTTCGCTTTGTGTTGATGCATCTGATACCGCTGTGGGAGCAGTTTTACAGCAGTTCAACGCTGGAAACAAACAACCTTTGGCATTTTTCTCGAGGAAGCTGAAACCGGCAGAAACGCGTTACAGCACGTTTGGGCGGGAATAAATAGCCATATATCTGTCGGTGAAACATTTCTCTCATATTCTTGAAGGGAGAAATTTTACTATTTTAACTGACCACAAACCTCTGACCTTCGCTTTGAGGGCTAAAGCCGACAGATATTCACCCAGAGAGACAAGGCACCTGGATTACGTTTCGCAATTTACAAATGATATCCACCACATTGCTGGCTCGCATAACATAGCTGCAGACGCATTGTTACGTTTGCCAATCAGCTCCATCTCGTCATCCCAGGAGATCAACTTAGGTCGTTTAGCTGCAGACCAACCTGCACTCCAATCGTTGGATACTCTTTCTGCCGAATTTGCGACTTGCATCTTCAAATATCTGCCCTTGTCGACCACCGACAGGAAGATTCTATGTGATGTATCTACGGATTCACCACGACCACTTGTTCCTGAGACTCACCGTCGAATTGTGTTCCTTGCTTTGCACAACATTTCTCACCCAGGAATTTCTGCCACAGTAAAGCTTATAACGGCTAGATTTTTCTGGCCCAATATGAGGCGAGAAATTACTGTCTGGTGCCGTTCTTGCACACAGTGTCAGAGATCTAAAATCCACAGACACATCCGGACTCCACTTGATACTTTCAGTACTCCTGATGCTCGGTTTCAGCACATCCACATTGATATCGTTGGACCTTGGCCATTCAGCAGTGGATATTCGTACCTCTTGACCTGCATCGATCGTCTTTCGCGATTGGCCTGAAGCCATCCCCTTACAAGATATAACTGCCGAGACTGTAGCGCGTGTCCTGGTATCAGGGTGGATTACCCGCTTTGGGGTACCAACTACAGTCACCACAGACCGTGGAAGACATTTTCAGTCTCATCTTTTCTCTGAGCTCACAAAGATCATTGGCGCCCAACGGATTCAGACCACAGCCTATCATCCTGCTTCAAACGGAATGGTGGAACGATTCCACCGCCAATTAAAGGCCGCTCTTCGCGCCTATCCAAACTCTCAACGTTGGAGCGAGTACCTTCCTATTGTGTTGTTAGGAATTCGGTCATCAATAAAGGAGGACCTTGGGTTCTCCCCGGCCGAATTACTGTATGGTGCTCCTCTAGCGTTGCCTGGGCAAATGTTTGCCCCTGTTGATATTGCTTTCCAGGACCTGTTTCCTACGTATCTCGTTTGCGCTCCTATTTTCAGGACTTACCGCCCATGAATACTAGGAAACAAACTGTTAAAGCTGCAGTCCCGAGGGATATTGCCTCGTGGACACATGTATTCGTCAGAAACGATGCAGTTACTCCACCCCTCACACAACCGTATTCTGGACCCTACCGTGTGTTATCACGTACTGACAAACATTTCACTGTAGACATTAAGGAGTTCAGAGACAATTTCGGTGGATAGACTAAAAAGGGCATACAATGACGCTCATATACACGAGTCACAAATACCCCAATCTTTCTCTCTTGTGCATGTACCCGCTCCTTCTGCCCCACCTTCCCCTACATACAAGACCACAACCTGTTCCGGTCGAAGAGTCCACTGGCCCAAAAAACTCTGCCAAACTGCTTTCATGTGAACTGGCCACTGGAGCCTTATTTTCTTTTTCTCTTTATTGTATTAGCATGTACCTTTCGTAACCATTTCATGCCTGTGCTAGGAGCCCATGCTTGTGAGTTCGCTACATTTACCTTCGGGCTTTTCGCCTAGCGTCAGGAGGAGGGTACTCTAGCGGCCCCTTACGGCTGTGACGCAGCACGTATAGGAGTTGCGTCCCTTTACAACGGTCGTAACTCAGCAAGTATAGGAGTTACGTCCCTTTGCGACGGACGCGACTCCCATTGGCAGATCCGTGTACTAAATGGAGTTGCGTCCCTCTGGGGACTATATATATTAGGACAATCAAGGCATAAACCTCTCTCGCATCCTGAACTTCGAAGGGACAAGAACACCTGAGACCTTATCAAGAGATGACTCCTGTCTCACTTCCTTCGCCCGCAAGAAGAAGAATACCGGCAGCCTAAAGAAATACTTGAACATCTCCAAGAGAAGATTTCTGTTCTTCTCTACACACTCCAGTCTGGGAGTTGTGACCATCTGAACATCTACATGTGGTAACAATTATTTATATTAATTTATTTGACTTCTGTGAAGTAAAACCATGTCACAACACTCACCTGCATTTATTGTCATTCTTGAT
>CAXHJY010000935.1:15000-87500 GCA_964016885.1 Eledone cirrhosa
AACAATCAAAAACAAAACTGTCGACTAGCCATAGGAATGCTTGGTTAGTGTTAACTTAAAAATCTTCAACAACAAATCTTGAATGAAAAATATAGTTACTTTTTTTATATCTAATAGGCTACTTTGTCGGTCCCTGTAAAATAAACAAACATACTTTTAAAGCTTATTTTACCGGTCCTCGGTAAATATAAATAGTGTTGGGTTGGGATTAGTGTTTAAATTGTCTTAATTTGGGGTGAAAATAAAATAAACTTCTATGTATAAATGTGTTGTTATTTTTAACATTACCTGCCTTCATAATAATTGTTTCTACTTTTGGCACAAGGCCAGCAATTACCCAGTACATTACTGGTACTTTATTTTATCGACCCCGTAAGGATGAAAGGCAAAGTTGACCTCGGCGGGATTTGAACTCAGAATGGAAAGGGCCGTAATTCTATGCGTCAAAGCATGAGGTCCGACCCTCTACTGATACTGCCAATCCACCGCCTTCATAATCATTGTTTCTACTTTAGGCACAAGGCCAGCAATTATCCAGTGCATTACTGGTACTTTATTTTATCGACCCCGTAAGGATGAAAGGCAAAGTCAACCTCAGCGGGATTTGAACTCAGATCGTTAAGGGACGTAACTATGCTGGAAAGCATGGCATCCGACCCTCTACCGATACTGCCAATCCACCGCCTCCTTCATAATAATGATTTCTAGTATAAGCACAAGGCCAACCTTTTGGCGGGAGGGGAAAGTCGATTAAATCGTCCCCAGTACGTTACTGGTACTTTATTTTATCGACACCGTAAAGATGAAAGGCAAGCTAACCTCGTCGGGATTTGAACTCAGACCGTAAAGGGCCGCAACTCTATTCTGCCAAGCATGGTGTCTGACACTTTTACCGGTAAAATAGCCTGGGGTGGGAGGCTATTTTACTCAAAATAGCCTCTTCCTTTTTTTATTTATTTCTTTTTCAATTCATATTATGACAATGAATTATTAGTTATTTAAACATATGATAAAAAAGCCCTTCCAGCATTGTCTCAGCTCTCTGTTGTCTAAGTTCAAATCCTACTGGGGGGTCTCTACACTTAAGCACCCACCCAGTCTAACATATAACTCAATATATTAGAAATAGCTGGCAACTCCCTCTCTTGCAACTGTCTTAAGAAGAGGAAAGCTACATTAGATACACTTTAAATTGAAAAATGATTGGATGGTCATTGTTGGACTGCTTTTAGTCATAGGTTTACTTGATATGATAAGCGGCGAATTGGCAGAGTCATTAGAACGTTGAATAGAATGCTTTATGGTATTCGTTCCAGCTTACTGTTCTCTGAGTTCAAATCCCGCCGAGGTCAACTTTGCCTTTCATCCTTTAGAGGTCGATAAAAAAAGTACCAGTCTACTACTGGGGTTGATTCTTCCTTTGTATCTCTTTCTCATTTCCTCTCTCTCGTTTTCTATCTTTCTCTGGAAGAAATCTGCTGTACTCAGGCCTGGAGAGGGATGGGCTCCATCAGACTTAAAACACCCAAGAAATGCTGTATGTCAATACGGCGCCTCTACGACTCTATCAGAGTTACGGGACCATACATACATTACTTGATAAGGCCTAAACAGCAACAATCATGAGGCCTTGGCTACTATGCAAATAGACTGTGTAGCACAGTCAGAGCAAACTAAAGTTGCAGTATGATTTTTGTTATGCTGTGAGGCAAACAAAACTGTCCAGACATAAAATGTACTCGCAACATGAACAATCTTAGTTTTGAACTATCAATGTTTTGCATGGATTGTTTAAAGTAGTTGATAAAGTCTTACCTCAAAGATATAAAATTAACTTTAGTATTGTAATGATGTACTCTTAACTGATGAATTGTTTTTATATTGTGAATCATCATCATCGTCATCACCATCATTTAACGTCCGTTTTCCTTGTTAACAAGGGTTGGATGTGTCATTACAGACCAAGTCAATACTTAAACAGAGCAACTGACCACTTATATGGGACAAGGCCTTGCATCTCACTTAAATATATTTCCAAACTCTTTCGAGTGCTCAGACAAACCTGGGGGCATATTCAAGTTTTCTATGACTGCATGTCTTTCCTATCAGCAACTATTTTACAGAGTGTACTGGGTGCTTTTATGATGTAGCTCACAAACACTTGAGTAAAATAACAGAAAAATACATACACCAGTATGAGTAAGTTTTGCTAATATTTTAATTTGATTATGTAAAAAATATTCAAGTGTATATTTCCAATTAATTCTGAAATTATGATTGATTATTTAAAGGAAGAAAAATTACCCTAAAAATGTGATCATATTGCACGTTTTTCCAAGAATACAAAAGGCACCAAACATTTCACCTTTCGCTATAAAGCTTGAGACTTTTGTCCGTATGGCAAAACTCCCCTACCAGGTAAGACTTTTAGATTATATTTTTCAAAGTACTATAAAGTAACACAAGACAAAGATGTTCCAAGGGTGAATAATTAAGGTGCTTGAGAAAAAGATAGACATAAGTAATACAGTGGTTATGAAGTTAAGATACTTAATTATTAGTTGTAATATCATAATTTCAATCACATGTTGGGTTCCTGGTTTTAATCTAAAAATACGTTTGAATGGTTCATTTTTGGAAGGAATATGAAAACATTTTCGTAGCTTGCTTGAAGCATTGTTGAATAAGAAACACAAATTTAAATTTTGAAAACCAAAACAATGCGTTAGGAAGAACGTTAAATTGCCAAAATAACAAAAGAATCTTATCGTAACAAATTTAACGATCCAAATATTTTCGGGTTTAAGAACCCATTACCAAGGAAGTAATCCTATGAGAGACTTAAAAAATCGATCGGATATACTTGCTTATTTAGACAGCAGATTTAAGTTAAATGAAATGAAAAGACGTTAAAATTTCGAACGTGCGCATTGTGAAATGTATGATATATGCATGTGTGTGCATGAATGTTTGTATGCATGTGCATGAATATAAGTTTATATAGTGAAAGATGTGTGCGAATATGTATAGAAATAAAACGGGAAAAATATGTGTGCGATATATGTATGTGTGTGTGTGTGTGAGTCTAAAAATGTATATAGAAATATCCAGATTAATAACTCTATATTCAATCTCACTTATACAAGCTTGTAAATGTTGACATAAAACAGGTAGGTACATTGATACTTCATAATAGGTGAAAGGGGCGATGACTTATAAATAATTTTTAATCACTTAGTAAGAAGTGAATGGGAAATACCCATGATTTGTTTCAGATCTTTTGAGACTGGTTGCAGCTGATCAAGAGAAAGCTTTACATACACCAGAGACTTGGGTCAAATATTTTCAACAGAGTATACACCATTAACCTGTTGACTGCTGCGTATATTTTACACAGCTACAGTTGCTGTGCTGTTTTCTTTTTTTTGTTGTTTTTTTGTAAAATGACTATTTTTTTAAACAAACATTTATTAACAACATATATCTGAATGATTGACAAATGTCACATCAATAAACTAGTAACCCCATCCAGCTTTGAAGTTATGAACTGTTGAAAGCGAGTTCAGAACTTTGAAGTTATGACTGTTGGAAAAGAGTTCAAACATGTTAGGATGAGTTATCTCGCCTACAGCACTGAAGAGGTTAAAGACATCGAAAGGTGTGGTGTTAAACCACATGACAGATTAAGTCTACCATTCAAGAAGAGGAATGGTTTCTCAGACAAACTTATGCACAGTTTGTGTTGATTAAAGTTCACTCACAAAGCTTTGAATGAGTTGAAGTTATTGTAGAAGAAACTAGCCCAAGGTACTGAGCAGTGTAATAAAACCAAGAAATATGTAGTTATGAAGCACACTTCTTAAGCACACAGACCTGAAAGATCAATATAATTTATAATGTATTAATGATTTTTAATTTAGGCACAAAGCCAGTATTCTGGGGAAGAGAAAGTCAGTTAAATTGTCCCAGTACTTGACTGACACTTTATTTTATCGATTCTCAAAAGGATGAATGGCAAAATTGACCTCAACAGGATTTGAACTGAGAATGTAAAGCACTGTAACAAATATCATAAATCATTTATCTGACACTCTCATGAATCTGCCAATCTTCTGTCCTGTAATGTATTAAAAAGAATTCAAAGAGATGACATAATTTGAATTCTTATCTAAAAATAAACATAATGGCCACAGAAAATATTCCAAAACTTGTCATTTAAAAACAAAAACAAAATAAATGTTGAAGTTTTGTTGTATAGTTTTTGTCCACATTTGTCCATATTTAAACAACAAAATGTTCAGGTTTAATGAAGATTCTTCTTCAAATATTTAGATATATAAATATATAACTAAATACACTTGTTTGTGTGCATATGTATGCATCAGGCCAGATGGTTTAGTCTTTATAATGATGGTTTAACCCTTTATAATAAAGGTTTAACCCTTTAGCATTTAAACCGGTCATATCTGGTCAGAATTCTTTCACCTCTTCCTGTTCAAACCAGCTGTAACTGGCTACTCATACTGACGTTAGCCCTTTAGCATTTAAACTGGTCACATCCGGCCATAGTTCTCTCACCCCTTTCTGTTTAAACCCATCATAATCAGCTGCTCAAATATATTTCCAGATTGAATATACATATGAAATGTCACCAAAACATAAAATACCATGGATTACTTACAATGAAGAAGTTGTCAGTGATTCCCAGTTTATTATTGAGTATCTGAATAAGAAATTCAATGTTGATCTAAACAGTCATCTCACTGATGTAGAACAAAGTATTGCTAGAGCTATGCAGAAAATGGCAGAAGAGAATTTGTATTGGTACTGTTATTATTTTTTTTCCAGATTTGTTTTACTCATTTATATGTAACAAAAATAATCCATAAAAGCAATTAGGAATGACTGTAATGTAAATTTTCTTTGGTTTTTAAAAAGTTAAAACAAGTTGCCTGTCATCTATGTGTAATTATGATTTCATAACACAAATGTTCTACAAGAAAGTTTCTGCAGGAGTAAGCAGTCTTCTTTGAAGACTAAAGTCTTGGTCTATTATAATTTCATTCTTATTAAGGATGCTTTATAGAAATTAAAATATTTGTTTCTACTTTTGGCACAAGCCCAGCAATTATCCCAGTGCATTACTGGTACTTTATTTTATCGACCCCGTAAGGATGAAAGGCAAAGTTAACCTCGGCGGGATTTGAACTCAGAATGGCAAGGGCCGTAACTCTATGCGTCAAAGCATGGCGTCCGACCCTCTACCGATACTGCCAATCCTTAAAATAATCCTTAAAATAATGATTGGGAAAAGTTACCATTTAACATCTATTTTCCATGCTTGCATGGATTAGGTTTATTGTCATGTCCTGGGGTCAGACTGGCCAGGTTACCACATCACACATGTATGCTCCATTTTGGCTTGGTTTCTTCAGTGCTCTTCCTAATGTCAACAACTTTATTTTATTGTGACTCCGACACTACCACCTTACTGGGTGGACCAGATGCTTTTCATCATGGCACCATCACTACCACTTTATATTGTGAGCTGAGTGTGTTTTATTGTGGGTACCAGCACTACTTCACTACAACACTAGGGTGCTCAGCGTCTTTTGTTTGGCTAGGGCGGTAGTGATATGGGTTGAGGGTGTATAAATGAGATAGGTGCAGTCTATTTGCTACTTGCTTTCTGACATTTTGGAGTGTGCCTGACTTCCATATTGGCCTGAGTTGGATGGGGATAGTGTGTTGGAGGGGGGGGGGGGGCAGGAAGGTTAATCTGTCAAGGTTCATTCTAGTTTTCCACACAAGTGTAGGATGGACGAGGAAGGTGGAGTCCTGAAAGTTATTTCACTTCTTCAGGTTTAGGGTGAGAGAAGGTGGGTAGGAAGACAGGATAGGGAATAAACTGGCATGGGAGTCGGTGGACGGAGTATACTGGTAGGTTGGACAGGGGGTGGGGAAAGACTTGAATATCTCTGAGCTTCTTTGGGCTCAGCATGAAGGAAGAGAGACATGTGGGTTAGGAGGAAGAAGTATATTGGCCGGTGGGAGTCATCCACCTTATGTTTAAATATGATCAAAGCAGGTAGCAGAGAAATAGCTTTGAAATCTCAACTAATCAATAATGTTTCTTCAAATTGACTTTACTCTATTTTCAAAGCAACAGTATATACTATTATGTCCTTTAGGGAAAAATCATTTCAATCTCTTTGAATAATGTTTTGAAATACTGGAAAACATTTCTAGATCTGCTGTCTACTCCCAACAACAAGATAAACTTAACTGAAGCATCCAGACACTTGTACCATGATTCAAATACACACAAAGAAGGGATTGTGTCCATGATTTTCACTGACTATTTGGAAAACACTGGGTCTATGACCTCCGGTGACATAGAGGGACAGGGTTCATGACTTCACTGACCTAGAGGAAAGGACTGGGTCAATGACCTTCACTGACCTAGAAAAAGGGATTATGTCCATGGCCTTCACTGACCTAGAGGAAAGAATTATGTCCTTAACCTTCACTGATCTAGAGGAAGGGGTTATGTCCATGACCTTTAATGACCTAGAGGAAGGGATTATGTGTATGACCTTCACTGACCTAGAGAAAGGGATTATGTCCATGACCTTCAATGACCTAGAGGAAGGGACTGGGGCTATGACCTTCACTGACCCTTCAAAAATGGTAACATGAACTAAATTAATGTTCTTCTTGAACAACTGAAAGATAATGGTTTTTAAGGAATTCTGCATACAGTGAGATATATAACTATTTATGGCCACTAAATGTAGCAGCTTTGGTAAGTCAGTTGGTGTTATTTGCATAATTTAATGCATTGTTAATTATTAATTTAATTAATTAATCAATTGCTTATGAATTAAACAACACATATGGATAATTATAGGTGCATATTCAGATATACTTGATAAAGTGTGATAATTGGGGAATATGGTTAATTCGAAAAATTTTGGGAATATTAAATTGCTAAAGAAACTTTCAGTCATTCTTCCTCTCTTTTATTTTGCTTTCTCTTTTAATTCCCTTCTGTCTTGTTACCTTGGCAATTTAACCAACTTACATTGCACAGCTTTCTAAACAAACAAACAGACATTTTAGTTTCATATACTTGATATTTTTTTTATGCGACTTAATTATTTTTATGCAATTGAGTTCACTACACTATCACTATGGAAAATAGACTCCAAATTTTCTGTACAGTTACTTGTAGTAAAATTGACTCTTTTATAATTAGCCCTTTATGTTCTGAGTTCAAATCCTGCCAAGGTCTACTTTGACTTACATAAAATAAAGTGATGCTGGATGATTTTGCAGACCTGCTCATTTGGGGTGTGGTGTAAGCACGAGATGCTTAAGATATTGTGAGCAAACAAGTAAATTAAATTAGTAAGATACTGGGTTTTGATTAATTAAATATTTTGGCTCACTATATCAAATATATTATCACTTACTTAACTATTTGTACTTGCATGTGAATAGCATCTATAAGTAATTTTTCCCAATCATCATTTTAAAACATGCTTGCCTTATACAAGGGTGGACTGAAACGTTCATAGGCTGACTATGAAGGAGTGATGCTAGTGCTGTGAAATCTTGCATGCATTAACTTCAACTCTTCTTATTAATAACTGTATTGTTTCTTTCCAGGAACTATGTTGAAAAATAAACCTCATTTCGTCATTCCATGAGAGTATCTTGGTCTGCCTATGAACTTTTCAGCTGTACCATATATTGTGACCCAAGCCAAAATATCTAAACACATTTTATTTATTAATTAAGATGTTTTAAATTTCATTCTCTAGGGGTCTTGTGTGTTTATGGGCCAATGGAGGTTCGTGCACAAGGAAAATTATTCCTATGTCTCGAAGTCAGTTTTGGCTTTTAAAAAGACAAGTTCAACATACTACATATAACCAAGGTATGGGTCGACACTCTCTCTCAGAAGTGAATAAAATTGTATTGGATGATTTAAAAGCTCTCTCTGATTTTATCGGTAAGTGGCCATGAATTCTCATCAAACCCATTCACATCTTTATTATCAAATAGTTACTTCCTTTTACTGTTCTTTTAGCTTTTGATTTACCACATTTGTACTCAATGGAAAAGTTTCTTTTCAGTTATTTTACTACTAAGAATACTTTGGAACATTTCAATGTCCCCTGAATACCCTGACTATATTTCTTCGTAGTCTGTAAACAGTGTGTTCTAGAAATATAAGATGGCATTGTCTTAGAAGAGATGTTCATTACAATGGTAGTAGCATTAATGCAAATAGATACTCCTATCAAATACAAGTGTATGCAAACAATATTAAATAACTTATTTAAAAACAAAAAGAATAAACAGAACAAAAGAACACTAACAATACCCAGCAAAAAATATAACAAATATTACAAATGGAAAAAAAAACTAATGAACTTGTTCAAAACAATAATTTGAGTTTTTCTAGTGTGGTGAGTAACAAAGAATGTTTAGATATAGATTTGTTTGAAGAAAAAAAACACGAGGGAAGTTTATTAAAAGAGGCATGGCTTCTTGCCAAAGCAACACTTATAAGAGCAGGTAAAAAAGATGGTAGCATACCTCTGTATTGCTAAGATGGCGGAAGAACAGTTGCATGTGGTTCAATCAACTGTGGTAAGATGTAAGGCAGTGATTACGTTGTTTTCAGCCCCAAGAATAAGGTAAGGTGACAAGCCAGTTTGGTGCAACACACACCTGATTATCATTCCACACCACATTTGTAGTCAATGGAAAATTTTATGTAGGATATTTTGTGGATAAGAAAAATCTGTCTTGTTCTTACTGGGTAGGCTTAATTCATCACCTATCTAGTTCTTGGATGATTTTAATGGAACCCACTTTGTTGCAAACATTTGAGCCAACTCTATGGTCTGTGGATAACATCCTTCTTTCCTTCTACTAGTGTCAGGTTCCATGAAAAGAGTTATGAGTGTTGCTCTTCCTCCTATAACCAAACCATTAAAAAGAAAAAAAATATAGATAAATAACAATAAGAACAATTGCATTTACATGTAATTATATACTAATAGTAATAAGATATTGAACTATGAATGATAAGCCAGAATTTTAAGCACTTCAATGCAAAAAATAACAGAGCCCTGTATGTAAGAAATTTAAGGATAATCATTTGATATATTATTTATCATAATTTAATGTTTATTCTATTTAACAGGTACAAAGAAATACTTGATGGGGGACAAGATTTGTGAAACTGATTGTGCTATATTTGGGATGTTATCTTTTGCCAAACAGATGCCAGAAAACAGCATTTTACAACAAGTTATTGATGGTTAGTATAACTGTTTTTAAATTTCTATGATTAGTTATATTTCTCAATATATGTGAGATAAGAGATGAATATATAACAGTGATTAAACAAAGGTCACACAGGGATTAAGTGTTGGCGTTGGGTAACTCTTGTTATCATTGACAAGGCTTACTCAATTTTGTAATGTAGCAAAAGTAATTAAAAATACCCTTAGAATTAAACAGAAAATCAATTCATATGATTGTGCTCAAGTGCAAAAAAAGGAGTAAGTAGGAATTCTATGCTGTGAACTCAATGTCAACTATGATATACAAGAGGTGTAGAGGGATTGCTGGCAGGTTAACAGAGAAAGTATAGTAGCAGGCAGTAATGAGCACTCCAGGGAATTAAACCTTTACCAATCCAGTTATATAGCTGACCTAATTAGCTGTAAATGAAGATGTTAGTGTGGTAGCTAGAATATGAACATAGAGAAAGTTCTGGGAGCTACTACCTCTGTTAGCAACAAAGGGATTCTCTATCCAAGCGAAGGATAGATTTTATGATACTTGCATGAGATGTGTGACATAGGCAGTGAATACAAAGACTGGACTGAAATAAATTGAGCAGGTTCCATTGGATTATTAATGTTAGTTTGCATGAATAATGAAGCACAAATGAGATAAGAGAAAGCACTGGGAGAAGGTTGTGTTGGTACAGACATGTAATGCATGGCGATGATAATCGTTGAGTGAAGAATTGCGAGGAGTTCCAGGTGAAAGAAGATATAGAAGTGGAAGGTCAAGAAAGGCAGAGGTGTTAAAAGATGATCTCAAGAAAATGAACTCCACAAAGGAGATGACAAAAGAAAAATCGAAATGAAGAGGACTTGTTTGTGTACGTGTGTATTTTACTGGCAGTGTAGCAATGGGTTTTTACTTATACATTTTATTCACACAGAGGTAAAAAAGTATAATACATACTTACAGCCTCAAATCATCTGCCTGTCATCATCATCATCATCATTTTACGTCCACTTTTCCCTGCTTGCAAGGGTGGGACGGGAACTGATTCTGGCTTGATTTCTACAGCTGGATGCCCTTCCTAACACCAACCTCATTTACAGTGAGTGCTGGGTGCTTTTTTGCCGTGGCACCTCCACGACCACTTTACAGTGGAATGATAGGGACACCAGTCCCTATCATCTCATTTCTACAGCTGAGTAAACTGGAGCAATGTGAAATAAAGTGTCTTGCTCAAGGAAACAACACATCACCCGGTCTGAGAATTGAACTCACAACCTTTCGATTGCAAGGCCAATGCTCTAACCACTAAGCCAATAATAATTTAGTGAAAATCCTTAGTATACTGTTGTACAGTACTTCATCTAATAGATCTTTGCTCAGCAGAGTAGCCTTTTATGAAGTGCAAAAAGGAATCTAGTTTAAAGCTAAAACTAGATATATTAATAATATCAGTTCTCAGTCATAGAAAACTAGAAAAAATGTATAATCATTTGATTTAATACCCTATTATTATTCGATGTAAATTAGAATGTCACTAGATATTTTTGTTTACAACTGACAATTCACTTTCCAAAGATTATATAAATTTAACAGAAAATACAATTAAAGAAAAATTTGGAGTCGCGTTTATCAAAATATATACAGTGTTAAAAAAATATCAATATGAAGGATTATAAAATTATTTGGAATATATTACAGGCCAAGCCTTATAAATAAAGAAATGATAGTTGTGACATTTACCTCACACACAATATGAATATAATGTACCCCCAGCATTTGCAGTCCCAATTATTCGCAAAATTTTCCTTAGAGCCTAACTAAAAATTGTTTGAGGAAACCACCACATATTTGCAGAATCGTAAATATCTGGTGCAATTTTTTTATGGCTTTTTTCGTGATGATATATATTTTTTTAACATTAAATTATTAATAACAATATTCCTATTGGATACCACTTCGCATAATATGCTCCCTCTTTTTTTATTATATTTGACATTATGTTTTGATGTTTATAGGCATTTTAATGGACCACATCCAATATTCACAGTTTTTCACTCTTCGCAGGTGCTCTTGTAACGTAACCCCAGGGGACAACTGTATATTGTTTTTTATCAAGTTTCCATCTTGCAAAAATGTTCAGATTTGATATTTTTCTCATTATGTTATGGTTGAAAATCAAATAGTCATGTAGCACATTCACCCACATGCTAAAAAAGATTCTTCAGTTAACAGGAATAAAAAAAATTAATTATTTTTTTGTATAATAGGTTATAGATTTTATTTTAAGCTGAAATTGCATAGATTGCAACTATTAGTTTAATCTCTTACTGAATTTTAAGTGATCGGTGCATTAAATGATGTTTATTCATATTTATATACAGATTAGATGATAGAAACTGATGAATAAGCACATTACCAATACAAAACCTTTTAACATAATCTGAAACAATTGGTGGTGGATTGGCAGTATCAGTAGAGGGTTGGACACCATGCTTTGCAGCTTAGAGTTATGGCCTTTTACGTTCTGAGTTCAAATTCTGCCAAGGTTAACTTTGCCTTTCATCCTTATGGGGTCGGTAAAATAAAGCACCAGTAATACACCCTACTGATACTGCCAATCCACTGCCCTAATGTATATTATTAATTATAACATATACGTATATATATTTTTTTCCATTTTTCCAGATGACATGTTTCCAAATTTAACTGCCTATTTTAAAAGGATAAAATCTATGTATTGGTCTGACTGGTTTGATCTAAGTGTGAAATTTCCTACTTTTGGACTTCAGCCTCGAAACACTAATTTTGTTTCTTAAATAATATTTAGAAAGAAACCAGATTAATACAGTTTGGACCTGTTAAAACCAACACACCATGATCGGGCAATGCTTTGAATCTACCTTTAGAATTATCTATGTACTTCCTACTATTATATTTGATTTTAGACTTTATATTGAAGGAAATAATAAAAAGCTTGTTTTTTTTAAAACTTTTTAAAAACTTTGTTAGATACGAAGGGATGAAAGTTATTCGATGACTCTGAATGGTGGAAGCACGGTGTGGCAACAAAGCCACAATCAGGTCTTTGGCAGACCACAATGGGTGCATGTTAATAGATCCCAAGCAAATGTGTGCAACATTTCAGCAGCAATTTGTCCAGTGCAGAGTTTACAATTTTGGCCAAGGTGTTACAGATAAGTGGGCACTTTTCGTCAGTGATCTGGTGAGGTAAGCGCAAACATTCACCATCCCAAACAGATCCATCCACGACAAACTCCACCTCATGCGGTACATCATAGAGGATGGCTAAGAAACTTGGAACAGGTGCAGTCCTGATCAACTTAGATCAATCAAAATCTTTCGATAGGGTCGACCATCGTTACATGGCAGCAGTGCTCAAGGCAGCTGGCTTCGTGCTCATTTTCAGAGACTGGATCACTGACATGCACAGCAACTTCTGCTCTGTGGTGAAAGGAAATGATTATCTTTCGGAACCATTCTATATCATGTGCTTGGTCCACCAAGGTTATCCCCTCTCATCTCTATTGTATGTATTGACTGTTGAACCATTACTACTCAAATTGGAAACATTGAGGGGCATCCAGCGCGAACTATGATGTGGGAGATCTGTGTCATCATATGCCGACAAGGTCACTGTAGTAGTGTTGAACACCAAACACATTGAGATGATCCGTACGATTCTCAGAGGTACAAAGTGATAACAGGAGCAAAAAACAACCAGGAAAAAGGACATGTTCCACAGGTCAGGCACTCTATTTACTGCCAGCATTCCCTGTGCAGAGGCTTGGACATTCAGTGGCTGTTGATGCAAACAGGTGTGGTCGCTGTTTGCTAAACATGTTTTCCTCAGGTTAACGGAGCTGCAGTCCCAGGTCAAGTGAAGACCGAGAAGGAGTGCTGGGAGACTGCAACATCTTCAAACGCTCACAGCCCTCCCTCAATCGGGCAGTATGATCAGTGGAGACTCCACCTTAACATTCTATAGAGGATTAGTAAAGGGTAAAAGCAACAACATTCTTGGGAAGTCTCTGGGCGTCAATGATAATCAACTATCCAATCTTTTCCGGAGAATTTCCGGTCCAGGGCCCAAGGATAACTTTCAGAAATCCCTGGTAGTGTTACCAGGGGACGTTGCTAGTTTGAGATAAACTGTCAGTTGGGCCTGTCGGAGATGTGCGCTGGGTGACAAAACTATTCTGCACGCACTCACTGAGTGTCCTAAGGGTTTAAGTCGCGCACCTGCTGTCAGGTGTGAGACAGATCCGGCTATCAGCTGAGTCCATTACGAAGATCGCCCTACCGCCTTCCTTTAGCCAGTGAAGATAGGCAGCTTTTATCTGCCAGATGGCCATGGCAAATGAGGTCATGAGGTGGACATGTCTAAAAGGGTTGAAGACAAACTCTTTTTTCTTTGGTGAAGCCCTGATTAACTTTTACAGGTTTCACTTGAAGAGGAAAATTAGAGTGCAGTGGGAAGTGCTGCCTTCCAAGCTGTTTGTTGAAAGGCGGGTGAGAGAATCAAGCTTTGTTCAAGTAAATGAACCTGCTCTGACTATGCGCCTGTAGATTGGAGGAGAGCAACTGGGAAGGGTCACTTGCCCTAGCTGTCAGGGTGTTTGTGACTTTGTGTGGGCTTTCTCCATGTGTGACCCTCAGAAGTTCTCCTATTGGGGAATTTTATTTTGTTTCTGCTGCAAAGAAGAACCACCCATCCACTGAATGGAACCGTAAAATTGCAAAACTCAGTGACAGCAGCAGCAATAACAGCAACAGTAGTAGCAGCAACAGCAACAACAACAACGACAACAATGACAACACAGCACTAGAAAACTATGAAATGGATTTCTCGCTGCTAGAAATTTCAACACCGCCATCACAAGAATAACAAAAGCAACAAAAATACTAGAAAGTCCACTGCCTACTCCACCACCATCACCACCAACACTACCACCACCAACACCACTACCAACATCAGCACCAACACCACCACCACCACCAACAACAACAACAACACTATCACCACCACCACCAACAACCTCAGCACCACCACAACAACAACAACAACAACAACAACAACAACAACAACAACAACAACAACAACACCACCACCACCACCACCAACAACAACAACAACAACACCAACAACAGCACCAACAACAACAACACCACCACCAACACCACTACCAACATTAGCACCAACACCACAACCACCAACATTAGCACCACCACCACCAACAACAACAACACTATCACCACCACCACCAACAACCTCACCACCACCACCACCACAACAACAGCAACAGCAGCAGCAGCAGCAGCAGCAGCAGCAGGAGCAGGAGCAGCAGCAGCAGCACCACCACCACCATCACCAAGATATTTGAAATCCTCAACTTGCTTGATATCACTGCCGTTGATTGTTTTGATGCTGTTGCCTGTACAGTTTAATACGTACTCTGTTTTACCCTTGTTGAGATGAAGGCCAATCAGAACGGCTACTTCCTGGAGAGATGTCAAAAGTTGTGCATTTTCTAGGCAATCTGCAAGAAGTGCAATGTAACACGCTAAGTCAAGGTCAGTGAGATGTTTAGAGGGGTGCCTAGAGCTCATGCGGGGTTTGATGGTTATACCTTTGTTATTGATTTTGTCAACTGAGAGCATAGTCTCGGGGCGTAGTCTAGTGCAAAGGTTCTCAACCCATTTCGGCCCCTCGAAATCACGAAATGCCCCGCTACCCTATTTTTCCATTTTTTAATATACTACTGACTATGTTATCAGTAGATTACTGGGCCAAATCAAGTTATGTTAGAATCTTTAAAAAAATCTTTAAAAAATACTCGTACAAATTAAATTCAAAAAAGTTTCAGTCTAAAACAAAAGCAAGTTATTTCAAATTATATATTTTTGAAAAATAGACGTGAATGTTCTCAAAGATTTGATCTCAGTCGAAAAAGCTTTTTCTTTTTAAATTCTATATTTCACTGTTAGCTGTTGTAATATTTTGAGTGGATAGACAATTCTACAATTCAAACTGTAAAGTCAAAATACAAAAGATGCAAAATATGAAGAATTTCTTACCTTTCTCTGAAATCAAAAACTCAAGGGAAAAATAGTACCTTGCGAAATAAAGTGCCTCGATCACAAACTTAGTTGCAACGAATGAATTGAGATGCTTAGTGACAATGAGCAAACAATATCTGTATCCCTTACATAGATAGATACACGCACACACACAAACATACACACACACACACAAACTTGTGTGTGCGTTGTTTTTGGTACAGAAATAATTTTGTCTCCAGTTTTTATTGCCGGGTCAAAGGCCACTGCTCTTTTCAACACCGTCAAATAACAACGCCATATATATATATATATATATATATATATATATATATATAAATTAGCGAGAATCGTATTTCGGCTTTGGAATTAGCGAAAACATGGACCCGTGAACTACTTTTCTATTGCCCGTGGTAGAACCAATATTTTAGATTCCATTATAACTGGTGAAAATAAGGTGGTGAGCTGGTGGAATCGTTACCACATCTGGCGAAATGCTTAGCGGTACTTCTTTTGTTTTTACGTTCTGAGTTCAAATTCCGCCGATCTCAACTTTGCCTTTCATCCTTTTGGGGTCGATAAATTAAGTACCAGTTGTGAACTGGGATCGATGTAATCGACGGGACCCTAAACCCCAAATTTCATGCCTTGTGCCTATAGTAGAAATGATTATAACTGATGAAAATGATCACCCACCACCACGTTTGGCCCACTGTGCCTCTCCTCCAGGACGTAATGGCCCTTTTATGTCCTTCAGTTTGAGACCCCTCTTCTACACACACACACACACATATACATATATATACTTTACTTTTTTTCTGTCTCTGGACTACGCCCATGCTGGATCATCACCTTGGTAAGGATGTCAACAAACCAACAAGCATTAGTAGGAGGGCAAACACAAACGCAAAGACACACACAGACATATATACATATATACGACGCGCTTCTTTTAGTTACAGTCTATCAAATCCACTAACAGGGCTTTGGTCGGCCCGGGAAGTGGGACTCAACCCGGAAATATGTGGTTGGAAAGAAGGCTTCTTGTCACACTGATCATATATATATATATATATATATATATACATATACGCAACACACACACAGAAATAAATATCTAAAAATAAAAAAGGTGGGTACGTAAAGGGTAAGGTAGAAAGTAGGGGGAATAAGGAAAATAAATACATAGGAAAAGGTTTAAATATAAGGGGAGATAAGGGAGAAAAAGAATATAAGAGTACAGAAAGTGAGTTCAGAGGTAAAAAAATCGTAGGGGATGTAAGCAGAGAAGAAGTTCAAGGTCGTTGAGTCATCGTAGGAATGTCAATCCAGTTACAGATCAGATGTGATTTCAGGTGAGGACAATATCTGAAGATCTCGGTCTTGGAGTTTAGGCAAGTTGAAGTGGCTTTTAAGATTTGTAAAATCCTAAATTTTTCAGTGGTACACAAAGAACAATTCTTTGTGCCCCTTTGGTACTCACTCGAATGGTCTAAAATAGACCAATCGATAGAGTACGGGATGTTTTTATCCTTGAATTCCCACACCTTATTTGCGAAAGCCGTTGCTGTTCTTTTATCGGAGTGTTTAAAAGAAGCGACATGTGCATAAAACCTGGTTTTAAACCTGTCCTAAGTCATGCCAACATATCGTTCACTCCTGGCTGGCTGGTTGTTAATTAAAGGTGTCATTTTGGCCTCAAATACAACGGATTTGGTGTTACATTTGCCCTGTAATGGGCATTCATCCGGCTTCCTGCAACTGCATCCTGGATTTATTCTCGTACGATTAGAATTAGTGATTTTAGACTTCATTGATGGGCAGCAAGAGTAACTTGTTTGCTTTAAATGTGTTTGCTTTCAATGAAATAATTTCCGTATGTTGTTTATTACATAACTATATATATATATATATATATATATATATATATATATATATATATATTGGAAAATGTGTGTAATCCTTGGTACAGTTAGGTATATTAAGACAGGGGGGAAGAAAAAATGGCTTCACTTGTGCTTTCAACAAATTTATTTTCTTCACAAAATCCCAAAAGAATTTTTTTCCGGATTAGAAAAAAATTTTTTTCTTAAAAAAAATTATTTTATAAATTAAGTTGTTGGTTGTTGGTTAGGTCTTAGGAGTTCTTGGTTAACGTAGGAGGTATTGTTTCGTTTTTAGAACGACCTTTCACGCTGAGGTGCGCTTGTCAAACTGATGTGTATGTGGTGTGTTGTTCTATATATAGGGATTTAACATGTCTGTGGTGTGGTGGGGGTTTCTGACACATTCTTACTGACCATCGAATTACTCTGCTATACACACACACACACACACACACACACACACACACACACACACACACACACACACACACTTATCTTAATAGCCATTTGACACACATCGCTGCTGGACATTGTCGCAGCATCGAACACCTTACTACTACTACTACACACACACACACACACACACACACATACACACACACACACATATTTGTTGTGAAAGAGTCATTTCTCAATCTTGGCGCAAAATCAACTTTTTACATTCACATGACCTCTACCGACCAATCAAAATTGTTTTGACCACAAGCATTTTTGCAACACAAAAATAACGCTGGGGCCACTTTTTTAACATAAAAACAGGTAGAATTCCCAAAACTAATCAGATCAGAGCAAACAGCACGGACACTCTATCTCAAAATTATTTTTGAAAAGCATTTAGAAATGCGCAACCGGTAAAAACTTAAAAACTTAAAACCACAACTGAATACTAACCCATACAATCACTAATACTCTTTTATTCCTAATTAAACCATCATTTTTCAACTGTGAACAATTTGTCAGCATTTTCTATTCCGTTTACCAATATATAATAACTTGTGTGTTACACCTCTATTCTTTTAACTATATATATATATTAATATATATGTATATGTGTGTGTGTGTGTGTCAAGTTACTTTATAACTTTGTTTTTATTTTGTTGTTTTTATTTTTATTGTTAATTTAATACCTAATATCTGACTCTGTATCTAAAGAATTAATTCAGCGAAACACAGAACTTCTCTATGGATTTTACAAGATTACATTGAGTTCTATCTACGTACGGACCCTACCACCAGAGGTAGACCAGTCTGAAAAAAGAAAATATATATATGTGTATCGGTGTGTGTATAATATATATATATATATATATATATATATATATATATATATATATACGTGGAAAAGTAAGAAATCGGAGAACAGACCGTTAATACATGTTTATGTATTAACGGTCTGTTCTCCTATTTCTTACTTTTCCGCGTGCTTACGCTCTTCTAACCCTCTAGCACACTAGATATTAACACCTCTAATATCTAACACTGCCGGCACTAGTATTGAGCACCTTTTTTCTCTCTCTCGATACATAAATACTCTCTCTCTCTCTCTCTCTCTCTATATATATATATATATATATATATATATATATATATATATAATATAAGATCAAAAGATGGTTAAAGGAGTTCCATGTATTTTATTATGCGCATTTCAAAAACAAACATCATCATGCAATAATATTTGTGTTTTCATCAGATAAAATAGGAGAACATGATATGAAGGCTAAAAAACACTTGTGGATAGTGCAGTTTTAAATCAACATATGAAAAGTGGTTTTAGATTGATGTGTGATATTGGGAAAAATATTTTATTTAGAGAGGGGGGTGGGTGGAAAGAATGAAAAAGGGGAGGAGATGAGAGGGAGAGATGGGTGATAGAGAGAAAGAGATAGTTTTTTATAACTGAGAGGAGATATATTGTTTTACATAGAGAGGTTGAAAACCGTTGGAAGATAATGTATAAATAAAAAAAAAATTTGAAAATTAACGAAGGGAGGATATGTGCGAGGAAAAAATATTTTATAAAGGATGAAAAAAGGGGGAGGAGATGAGAGTGAAGGTGGAGAGGGAGAGATGGGTGATAGAGAGAAAGAGATAGTTTTTATAACTGAAAAAAAGATAAAACAATATATCTCCTCTCAGTTATAAAAACTATCTCTTTCTCTCTATCACCCATCTCTCCCTCTCATCTCCTCCCCTTTTTCATCCTTTCCACCCCCCCTCTCTAAATAAAATATTTTTCCCAATATCACACATCAATCTAAAACCACTTTTCATATGTTGATTTAAAACTGCACTATCCACAAGTGTTTTTTAGCCTTCATATCATGTTCTCCTATTTTATCTGATGAAAACACAAATATTATTGCATGATGATGTTTGTTTTTGAAATGCGCATAATAAAATACATGGAACTCCTTTAACCATCTTTTGATCTTATATTATGTATACTCCAGTCCTACAAACTGTAGAGTGCTTCTTATCCGATATCTGCATTGCTTTATTGTACTACAATAAAACTCACCTCCTACATATATATATATATATATATATATATATATATATATATATATATATATAAATCTACATACATATATACATACATAGATTTACGTATGTATATAGCTATGCATTTATACATTTGTATATATACATGCATTTATATTTAAGTGTGTAAGGATGTTGACTTGATTTTTTTTTTTTTTTTGGTAAGGAGAGAATTTTGACTCCAGATTTTATTACCTAGGGAGATTAAATACCACAGCATACAACCTCTTCAAACACCAACGCTGGCCTGTGTGTGTATGTATGTATGTATGTGTGTATGTATGGCATGTGTGTGTATGATTGTATGTATGTATATGTATACACCCACACCTTTCATCACCATTGCTTCTTTTTGTTGTCATTTCTGTTGAAGTTGTTCTTGTAACTGTTGTCATAATTGACGTTGTTCTTATTTTCATTTTCTATGATTTCTTTCATTTTTCTTTTATCTCCCTAGGGAATTCGTTGACAAGCTTCTTTCATTTATTTTCTTCGTTTTCTTCATTCAAATGCATTGCCACTAGCTGTCTCAGAGACGTACAAATATGGCTTAGTAAAGAGCATCAACTCCTCCACTAGCGCCCCCAAAGCTTCAAACGCCCCCTAGCGCTCCACAAAGCTTCAAACGCCCCCCTAACTCACCCTTGCTCCAAAACGCCCCCCTGGTAGAGCATATGCCCCCCCCCCCCCCCGTTGAGAACCTTTGGTCTAGTGCAATGATAAAGAGGAATGGGAAATGCTGAGATGTCACAGAACTCTGTTGGGCCATCAGGGGTGATGATAGTGGCATTTGTGTTGAGATACAGAGCCTTAATTGCTTCCACAGGTCGTGCTGGAATGAGTAGTGGAAGAGATGAAATCTCCAACAGACAAATGGCTCTAGTTTTTGTTGACTTTAGAAAAGCATATTATGCACATAAAAAAAAATTCATTTTCTTGATCCCCTAGGGCCCGCATTAGGTGAAAACCTGTATTTTTCCTCCTTCATCGAGGAAAATCTTAAAGATTATCCGGCCATCAGAGTATTCGATTTATTTTCTTTACATATTGTCCAGGCATTCAGTTTTTCCACGATTAGGTCTGTTGGCGGTCCGCCTTCCATAATACCTTATCCCGTGCAACGCCGGGTACCACTGCTAGTATATAATATACTTGTATATCATCTCTAACCCCCCCCCCCCCCCCACCCCCACCCAACCACCACCACCACCACCTCTTTGGGCCACGATCCCCTCCCCCCCCCTCCGACCTTCTCAACGACCCCTGGGAGCGGTAGCACCTACTTTGAGAACATCTGCTCTAACGACTCTAACGCCGACCAGTAAGAATAATAACAATAGAATCCGATGTGAATAGACAGCTTGTGGGAGTATTTGATATGCTGTCGGTGTCTATAGTATGCAATACCTGTAAAACAAGTACATGTATATGTAAATAAATAAATAAATAAATAAATAGATAAATAAATAAATAAATAAACAAATAAATACGCGCGCTCACGCGTACATATACATGCTTTGAAAGTTGTTGCAAAAAGAAAATACTTTTGTGATAAAATGTAAGTAGATGCGTACGTACATACATTACATACATATATGCATACGTACATACATACATGCATATACATGCATACATACATATATATATACATACATGCATATAAACACATACATACATGCATATACATGATGGCTGCGCCCTCGTTATCGAGTATGGCCATTGCAGGAGGAGAAAATATATATATATATATATATATATATATATTAATAAATAAATAAAAAATAAAATAAAATTAAAAAAAAGAAATATATATATATATACACACACATACATATAGATATATACACACACATATATATATATATATATACATACACACATATACATTAATAACAATAATAATGATAATAATAACAACAATAATAATAACGACAACAACAACAATAATAATATACATATACATATATATATACACACACACACGCACACACATAAACATATCTATACACACACACACACGATAGCAACTAACAGCGCTGCGATCGAATGTGGCTTTTTAGCCCAAGCCAATGATCTAAAATGTCTTGCACAGAGTCGGCAACCAAAACATTCACTGGGAATAGCCGGCTGTGGTTGGAGTTCATGTACTTTTGCATGTCGATTGAGCCCTCCTGCTGATTTACATTCTCTACCACATGTTTGGCAAGCATGATGAGTAGCATCTCCAACAGCAGCCTGGTAGTCAACGACTGGTCTTACTTTATGACTGAGAAGATGACTTTCGAGTCCAGCTTTGCTTAAGCAGAGTCTCACACAGACGCTGCATGTCAGCACCATAGGAGGACCCTCGCCGTCTGGAAGTGCAACAGCAATGCCCTTCCTCACATCCCGCTTTACTTTCTCGTATGCGATTCGAGATGCCTCAAAGGCAACTTTTCCCTCATATACAGTCTTTCTCCATTTATTACATGCATATACATTTATTACATGCATATACATACATACATACATACATACATACATACATACATACATACATACATACATACATACATACATACATACATGGTGGCAGCCAACTCGTTTTCGAGTACGGCCACTACTTTATATCCATGTAGGAGAACCCCTCACCGATGCGCTGAACGAGTGTGACTTTTTAGTCTAGCCAGCGACTTGAAAACTCTGGTACAAACACTACACCTGTGACAATCATTGACACATAGTGCTGGGCCCATGGTACCATGTGATGACAAGTGCAGAGAGATCTCCAGATATAAAGCAATGCCTGTGCCGTGAGCTTTTATAGTGAGAAAAGGCACTGCACAAAGCCAGTCCCACTCTCTTAACCAAGATGATATTTAACAAAAAGAAGAACAAGTCAACATCATTGGATACCATCAGGGTTGCAGGTGTTATATCAGAGGTTTCCTTCTCCTAGAATTCTGCCTTGACAAAGGCTAAGGGGTCATCTCTCCCGGTGATTTTGGATGGCCATTGACTATTAAGAGCTCCTTTGCCCTTTGACAGGTTTTATTTTTAGTCCTGCAGGATGTCCAAAGTCACCCTCCTCACCAAGAAACCTTGGTGGGGTTGCCAATTTAGTCGCCAACGATCCGATCATGAGACAGGTTGTACTGGGATACATGTTACCAGTAGCACCAACTGGTGACCTGACATACATACATACATACATACATACATGATGATACATGATGATACATACATACATACATACATACATACATACATACATACATACATACATACATACATACATACATACATGATGATGGCTGCCCCCTCGTTATCGAGTATGGCCATTGCATGATATACCATTATTAATAATTATTAATTAATTCTATCGTGCAATGCCTGTGCGTGAAGATATTTTTTAAAGTGAGGAAAGACTGTGCACTGAGCCAATCCCACTCTCTAAGCGACAGGAGCTATAACCCGAAAAGAAGAAAAGATCAACATCATCGGTAACTACTGAGCCGCAGGTTTTATATCGGAGTTATCTCAGTTTCCTGAGTTGCCTTCTCCTAGAAGAATGCCCTGACAAAGGCTAGTAGGGGTCCTTCACTCCCAGTGGTTTAACTGCGCAGTACATGTGTATATACATATTTACACACTTTTGGATGGCCGTTGACTCTTATGAGTTCTTCCGCCCTTTGCCGAGTCACTCTTGAGTGCTACTGGTAACATGTAACCCAGTACAACCTGTCGTATGGTCGAGTCGTCGGCGATTAAACCGGCAACCCCACCAAGTTTACTTGGTGAGGAGGGGGATTTTGGACACCCTGCAGGACAACATACATACATACATACAAGTACAATCCATTCATGGAACAGTAAAAATATATAAGACATTCCAAAAATGTTGCATCTAATAACTGCATATACACATATATACACATGCACACATACAACTCAAAACATACACATCCACACAAACAATAACATCCATATCTACACATGCATACATACATACATATCTACCTAGTTGATGTTGTGTAAATTCCAATGAGAGAGTCTTGTGTCTATGTTAGAAACCGACTCTCTCTCTATTGGCAAAAATTTGTGAAATTATAGAACCAGAATAACATACATACATACAAATGTGCCAGTGTGTGTGTGAAAAATAAGCGTTGTATCTTCTTATATGGCAGTCTTAACGCAATTAAAGAACATCTCGCTTATACGAGTACATCTTACTATTTGACCGAAATTTGGTAAACTGGTACAGGCTGACATTTAGGAATGTAGAACGATTATTATCCTTCTATAGGAATTCTTCAGTCAGTCGCTGCTGTCATTCTATGGAGAAACACTGTCTTTGATAAACATCACAGTTAAAAAGTAAGTTAATTTAAATACATTATCCTTTTACGAAAAATAACTTGATCGATATGTTTTCAGTGTCCTAATAATCGTTATTATAATATTAATATTGAAATAACAATTCTTTATCTTTTCTCTCTTTTTAAAAATAAAGTTCGTCTTTATTTCTACTTAAATAATTGTATAAATTTACAGTAGAATAACATTGCAAATATGTTTTAAATATATACATAAATAATATTACAAATGCGTTTTTTTTTAAAAAGCTTATTGTAAAGTTTGGAAAGCTGCTATGACCAGGCTAGTGTTGTTGATTTTTTAAAAGTATTGTTAGAGTTAGTATCATTCCTTGTTTGAGATAAGAGGGTGCAAGTTAAGGGGAATTTGGCTGCTATTTCCAGGTGCTTGAGCGTTTGAACGCTCATTGACTGAATGCAGGGGCCTTGTTTCAGTGGGATACCACTTTTTCAAACATCTATATTTTATTTTTTGTTTATTTGATATAATAAATTATTTTTAAGCTTATTTTTTTATATCTGAACTTCATTTGAATATATAAAATTTAATTAGCGTAAAATTTTACTTAGGTGATAGGGTCCAGGGAAGCACCATAAGCAATTTATGCTCCTTTAAGAATCAACAAATGTTGGTTTGTCCCCCTCACATTTTTAAGGCAAACGAGGCCCCTGACTGAATGTATATATAAAAATGAAAGTTTTATTCTAAATCAGTGGTTCCTAAAATTATTTTATCGCGGAACACTTTCAAAAGAAATCATTAAATCCATACCTATGTTTTATAGACGATCGCTTCTGCCCTAATTTGAATAAATTGTTTATTTACAGAACATTTCGTAATATGATTCAATATACAATCCCAATTACACACACGCACACACTGGAATCGATAGATCATCAGAATCGGGCGCAATCGATACTAATTGTACCTTGAGTTGATCGATCAGGAAACACGCGTCACGCATGAATAAACATAATGATAATATTTTGACACCTTGTTCCTACTGCTTAGATGTGAGCAGCCTTTCAACAGCACTTTGCTCAATTGTTCGAAAAGAGTGGCAGAACGAATCATTAGATGGACTTCAGTACCTACCTCGATGGCTTGCCACGGCCAATGACGATGGAAGCGGAGTCCTGTGAAAGGCCGATAATAGCTGCTGAAATATGGGATACAATAACTAACTGCACAAGAGGTAAATCACCTGGTTTGGATGGTCTGCCCTACAAGCTTTACGTTCACATGCAACTGGTAGCAGAACGGGAAAAATCTCAGTTCTGTCAGCTAAGGAGTGGTAGCGCTGCTGAGAAAGGATCCAAACAAGGGGGACTACATAGAAAATTCCAGGCCCATAACTCTACTCTGCTATACACAGATTTCAAAATGTTGGTCAAAGTGTTAGCGACGAGGTTGGCGCTTGTCATTGGGAGTCTGATGGGAGAAGACCCGCGCCATTCCAGACAAATCCATCCACGACAACCTCCACCTCATGCGATACATCATAGAGAGGGTAGCTAAGGAACCTGGCACGAGTGGGGTCCTGATTAATTTGGATCAGTCGAAAGCATTTGATTGGCGGTCGTTTTCAGAAGTTGGATCGTTGCAATGCACAGAGATATCGGCTCTGTGGTGAGAGTGAACCTTTTAACATCATGCGCTCGGATCACCAAGGTTGTCCTCTTTCATTCCTGTTGTATGTATTGACTCTAGAACCATTATTGCACAAACTGGAGATGTTGAGGGGCATGCCGCGGGACCTAGGATGCGGAAGGACCATGTCAGCTTAAGCCGACGACGTCACCGTAGTGGTGTCGAGCGCCAAACACATCGAAGCGATCGGCACTGCTCTGAGAAAATACGAGGCGATAACAGGAGAAAAATTTAACCAGGAACAATGGGTGGACCTGCGGCTGGGCACCTGGAGAAACAGGTGCATGCCGTCCAACAGCGTCGTCGGCTACTGAACAAACGGGCAGGTTAAATTGCTAGGGGTCTGGTTCGGTCCGGACCTCCAGATGGACAAAAACTGGGACGAGGTGACGAGCAGGGTGGCCTCTCTCACCCAAAAATGGGCCGAGAGGAAGCTATCTCTGAAAGGTCAAGCGGAGGTAGCGAACATGTACATCGCGTCCGTCATCTACTACCACCTGACCGTCGTGCCTTGTCCTAAGCCTCGCCTGACAGCGCTGGAGCGTTTGCTCTTTCGCTTTTTGCGAAAAGGACGCGCTCCAATGGTCAGGTGGTTCATCTGCTGTCAACGCCCGCTATGTGGAGGACTGGGCATGCCGTGGCTGATGATGCGCAGACATGCGCCCAGGCTACGGCATCTTCACTTCTTTCTCGGCGGTGAACAGGTATGGTCGCCGTTTGCTAGACACGTTTTTCCCCAGCTCGTCTCCTTGACGGAATTGCCGTCCTGGGTCAAGCGAAGACCGAGAGGAAGCGCTTAGGGCTGGAATGTCCTCAGGCGCTCACAGCTTTCGACCAGTCGGGCGATGCGATCGGTGGAAACTCCACCTTGGCGTTCTATATAGGGTTAATGGCGGGAAAGAACGACGACGTCCTTGGGGAGTCTCTGGGCGTCGACGAAAATCAACTAGCCAATCTCTTCGAGAGAACTTTAGGGTCGGGGCTATGGACAACTTCCAGAAATCCCTGGCCTGGCAGTGCTACCAGGAAGCTTTGCCAGTTCGGGATAAACTCTACAAGCATGGAAGTGCCGTCAGCTGGACCTGCGCGCAGGGCAACGAAACCGTCCTGCATGCACTCGCCCAGTGTCCGAGCATTTCTGACTTGTGGGTTTATGTCGAACACCTGCTGTCGCGTATAGGACAGATCAACTATCAGCTGAGTCCTTCGGGAGGATTTCCCCGGCGCCTTTCTTTAGCCGGGAAGGGCAGGCAGTTTTTATCTGCCTGGTGGCCATGGCGAAAGTAGTCGTGTGATGGATGCGTTTGAAAGGACTGAAGACGAGCACTTACCTCTTCGGTGATACCCTGATTAACTTTTTCAAATTCCATTTGAAAAGGAAAATCATGATGGAGAGGGAAGTGCTCCCTTCCCAGCAATTTGTTGAAAGATGTGTTTATAATCTTTATTAAATTTCATTTAAAAAACACCTTATCTCGCGAAACTATGGGATCCCTCGGAACCTAGTTTAGGAAACATCCTCATAACATTTACTTAAACCGTGTATATAATTGTTTCTACATTTGACATAAGGCCCGCAATTACCCCAGTCCATTACTGGTACTTTGTGTTACCGACCCTGTAAGGATGAAAGGCAAAGTTAACCTCGGCGGGATTTGAACTCAGATCGTAAAGGGCCATAACTCTATACTGTAAAGCATGGCGTCCGACCCTCTACCGATACTGCCAATCCACAGAGTATGTAGGGTACAATTTTTATTTCATTTTCTGTTTTTCTCTTATCGTTATTATCATTAATCGAACTTTATTCATCACTTAAACTAGATATAGAACTATTTGTTTTCATTGATTACACACTACTACACAGTCAACTGAAATATCTTCATATTTTTTTCTATTATATCTTTCTCTATTGTAACTCCATGGTATTAATTCTAAACGTGTTTTGTTTTTAGAGAAGAATTAAGGCGTTTTCAACATCATCATATCTAGATATTACACAATGTCACAATGGACCATTCCTATAGGGGTTGGTATACTCACTGTTTCAGGGCTTCTTTTTGCTCTTTTCCGATGCAAAAGGTAAATCTTTAAATCATTTTAACCATTAAATTTGTTTTTGCTTTATAGTTGTCCTAAAAATGATTTTAACCAAATGAATGCAAAAGAAACAAACCTTATTTAGTAAGAAAAAAAAAGGGAGGGGAGGGGGGGCATAAGGAAAGAAAGAATAGGGAAATATAGAAAAGAAAAAAAAAGAGAGTAAGAAAGAAAAAAAGGAATGGGAAAGGGAGGAGATGGCAAGAGCTCTGGTGTCGCAGAAGAGAGGGTGGGAGGGTGATAGGGCTTTGGGCCTAGGGCAAGGGGGCAGGAGTGCTGCGCCCCGCTGACAAGACAGCAAAGGCATTACCCCGGACGATGGCCAGTAACACCCGCTGCAACAGCCACCCAACCTCGCGGGGCTCCCTCCTCAGATGGGCCACCGACGCTCCGATCTTGCAGAGGAGCTCTCTTTTATGAGTCTATATTTGTGTTTATCAATGTCACGATCTGAGTTCAAATCCCGCCGAAGTTGACTTTGCCTTTCATCCTTACGGGGTCGATAAAATAAAGTACCAGTAATGCACTGGGTAATTGCTGGCCTTGTGCCTAAAGTAGAAACAATTATATTTGTAATATTCTTCTGAACGAATTACGAGCAATTTATGTTATTCACGCATTTGTAAAACATTAAAAACTCAAGGTTAATCAGCTGTAATGTGAAAGTTCAAATTACAAGATGTGTCCTGTCTGTGTCCTAGTTTAATTGACAGGAGTGATAATACTGACATATTTTAATACTAGAGTATAATTTTTTTTTTGTTGTTACATACAGAATAAATAATTTATTAATAATAAAAATCAAAAAAATCATTAAAAAATCGATTTCTAATAACAACACTACAGATATTTAAAAATGGAAAATGAAGGGAGAAGCAAGGGCTCTGGGGTCACAGAAGAATGGGAGGGTGGTGGGGAGGGTGATGGGCTCTATGTCTAGGGCGCGGCAGTGTTGGTGCTGCGCCCTGCCAACGTCATCCTTTTCACAACCAAGAATCTCTTTTACTCAAACGAATCTTCTTACGGAGGCAGTCTCAGACACAATTACACCCCTCCTAGATTGTTATGGATTGAGAATAACAATCAATAGAACTAAATGCCTATACTTAGAGAAGAATGGTAAAATATCTATATTATGTATTTAAGAAAGAACTTGTAATTGTTATATGGTAGGAATAACAATGAAAAAGAGAAATATTTATACTTAGAGATGAAGGAATGATGCCTAATAGCGTGTGTCGATAATGCGTTTAACAAATAAAAGGGTAAATTTTTATTAGTACTCCTGTCTCGGGTTAGGGTACAACATTTTTTCCTCTCCTTTTTTGAGGGGTATGTTTTCCACGAATCTGACCTCCAAACCCTTCGAAAATGTCTTGTTTTTCAAATATAGGAGGGGGAAGGAGAGAGCGAACTTCGGAGTTTCAAACCTTTAGGGGATTTCCTTACAATTACGTCTGTCTCGCGGTTGTTAGCTAAGTGGACTGAAATAAAGTGCCATTGCACAAGGACACAATGCGTTGTCAGGGCTCGAACTTATAGAGTACGATCGTGAATCGAACACCTTAACCACAAAGGCATGGACGTTTGTGGTTCGAGATATATAATATATCAAAATAAGATTGGGTGATCACTACTGGAACAGCCTTTCGTCATAGGTCTACTGGTTCAAGTTTGAGCGGGGCTAATCAACTACAAGGTATTTAAGACGAGTTAATGAAGAGGAGCCTCTTCACGCTCGCTCGACCTGCTAGAAATAACAGCTAAATTCCTCTCAATCCACACCTTGGCAATGTTTCGAAATAAGCCCCCCCCCCCCCCCCCCGAAATTATGATTTTAAATTTTTGCAACCCTCTCTCTCAGTAACTTTTGAATGTTGGCGTTTGTGTGACACAGTGCCGGATTTAGGACAAATGTGAACCTATGCTAGTTAAGTTATGAAGCCCCTTACATTTGAAAAATTCATCGTAAAATTTGGGTGGATGGGTGGGGGCAGGAAGATGGGCTTCCCTGGCCAACAGGCCCTTGTGCTTAAGCACACCTAAACACAATAGTGAATTAGGCACTGGTGCGGGAATATTATACTTTAAACCAGAGGCGTGCAACAGGTGGCCCGCGAGCCACAATCCGGCCCGCCCGCCAGACAGTGGCCCGCAATGACCGTTTTTAATTTTTACCTTGTAGACTTATTAAACATTTTTTTCGTAACCGTAATACAATTTTCTGTTAGCTAACCTACACTAAAGGGCTTCACTGATAGGGTTATGTGTGTTATAATTTCCCAGTTCCATGTTATGGAAAGACGTTGTGGTGAATCTTTGGAACAGTGCTTTACAAATATTAATGGCCCTAATAGTTGTCCCAATGTTCAAAAGTGGCTCGCTAATGGAATATGTTGCACACCCCTGCTTTAAACAGATGTGATAACGATTTTGCAAGAAAAATTTTTTTTTCGAAACTTCAAACCAGACACAGCCTGCCGTCACTTTAGACTGTGGAACCCTTGCAGCTTTAACACTTTTTGCTAATTAAATTTCTCATGCCAGGATTTTTTTTTTTTTTTTTTTCGAAGTATCGTAACCTACTATGCTTGCTAAAAAATAAAAAAAAGCCAAACTGAAAAAGTTACACAAAATGTTTTTAAAAGTGAATTTTATTTTATAGTTTCCTTATTTCCTATGTTTAAAATATAGAAATCAGAAGAATTGTTTGAAAAAATAAATGTTATGAGAGATGCTGCTTATTCCAAAATCCATCTCCTACCGTCTTAAAAAACAAAAAAAAAGCAAAAAAGCACATTAGATAATGTAGTCCAGGCAGGATACACTGTGTCTGGAAAACAAAAATGGAATACCTTTTGATTTGAGGTGTGTTTCAGCAGAACTGACTTTGGACAGTAACAGTATAGTCAGTTGGGAAGTATTTGGTGATTGGGGGGGGCATTTTGAACCTATTTAATCAACTTTACCAATCTACCTAATTTGAGACTTTGTGCATGTTAAACATTAATATTTTGCTGACAAATTTTAGTGAGGGTAGTGGATTGACAGGATTGCTAGAGGTGTCGGATAAAGTGCCTGGCTCTTAACATTCTCAGTTCAAATCCTACTGAGATCAACTTTACCTTTCATCCTTCTGGAGTTGCTAAAATATAGAACCAGTCAAGTAGTGGAGTTGATTTAATTAACTTTGCCCTTCCCCAAATTTGCTGGCCGTGTGCTTAAATTAGAAATCAATATTTTTTGACAACTAATTGTAGCACAATATTAGAGTGTCATTAAGTGTCTACATTCTTTACTTTTGTGTTCTATTTTCTAAGTTCTAATTTCATTAGAGTCAGTTTTACTGTTCCTTCACTCAGAGCCCATTCATATTTTAATGACTGTTTTCAATTATTTAAAGGAAGAAAATTTATCCTGAAAATATGATCATACTTCATTTGTTACCAAGGATGCCAGAAGCTCCAAATATTTCTCCTTTTGCTATAAAACTGGAGACTTACCTCCGGATGGCCAAGTTACCTTATCAGGTGAGATTTCATTAAATATGTGTTCCATCTAAGTTATGGTCCTCTGTTCTCATTTCATGATAAATCAAGACCATTCTATGCAGAGCTTGTCTATAATAGTATTCAGAACAGTAGACTGCTGCCTTTGTGTATCTGTAAAGCTTGAGATGCTTAGATTCTCTGATCTTTAAAAAAAAAATAATGAAAATAAGATAATGAAATTATTGTGTAGAGTGCTCAGGTGCACTACAACTCGTCAAAGGTGCATGTATAATACATAGAATAATGTAGAAATGTCAGGAAAGTGAACAGTGTATGAGTCATCATATACATGTGTGCGTGAGTATGGAGGGGGGATTTCAGGTGTAGTGTTGGCAAATTTCAGGAAGCGTGGAAGTTTTAAAGGGTGCAGTGTCTCAGCAGCTAACAACTGATGCAAGTAGTTTGTTCCATGCTTCAGCAACTCTGAGCATGAAAAAATGTTTCCAAAAGTCATGGGAGCTGTGCTGTTTTCTGATGGTGTGGGCATGCCCATATGTGTTAGACACATGGAATTCAAAAAGGTGCTCTGGGTTGTTATTGGCAAGATGTTTAATAATTTTGTGGGTGTTTAACAAGTCAGTTGCCAGATGTCGGAGCTTCAATGTATCCATGCCCAGGGAAGCAAGGTGTTCAGAGTGTGGTAGATGCCTGATGGAGGGTATTTGCTTGGTTCCACATCTCTGAACAGTTTCCAGGAGGTCAATGTTCTGAGCAAGATAGGGGTTCCTGACTAGTGATGCAAATTCGAAGTGTGGCCACACCATAGCTATATACAGTTTTAAAAAGATAGCTGGAGAGCAGCTGACAAAGTTCTTGCTGAGTGATGCTAAAACACCATCGGCCTTTTTGACAACTTTAGAGACGTGCTTTGTCCAATGCAAATCGCTGCTGACAGTAATACCCAGGTCACATTCACAAGAAGACTTCTTGATATTAGTGTTGTGGGGGGAGAGTATGTGGATGCTGGGTTTTCCTCCCAAAATGCATGGTGGTACACTTGTTCACAGCCAGCTTGAGTTGCCAGTCCATGATCCATTGCTGCATTGTATTCAGGTCTGATTGCAGGAAAGATCTATAGTGTTCAGGATCTGTCCTTTTAATCTCAAGGTACAGCTTGATGTCAACTGCATATTTCTGTACTGTGGCATTCTTTAAGTTGGCATCTGTGTCATTTATATATGCAACAAACAAAAGGGGATGAAGAACATATAGCTATGTACTTACTCTGTTGCTTCTGCTTTTTAACCCTTTAGTATTTACATTACTTTATATTTACTATTGTATTTTCAAGGTAAAGGCTTTACCTCACATAACTATCTCACATAATATCGAATCTACGAGATTTTGATGTTATTTATTTTGAAAACAATACCTTAACATCTGCATGAGTGGTTGGTTACAGCTGGTTTGAACAGAAAGAGGTGAGAGAATTCTGGCCGGATATAACCGGTTTAAATGCTAAAGGGTTAAGAAGTACAGTCTTCAAAAGATCCATAACTGAAAGAGAAATCTGCCATTATTGAATTCGATAGACAACCATAAGCATGCATGTAGAATAGCAGATATATTAGTAGTTCTTGACTAAAACTTTATTGAGGGTAAGAAGATTGATGACTACTGCAATATTTTCTGAAAATGTATCCTGGTTTTTTGGATGAATATTTGCCAATGCTCTATTTGTGTATGGTTTCTATGAGAGATTGTTTTTAATGAACCTATTTCTGAATACTTACAAATATTTAAGTGTTGTGCTTGTTTTGCAAATGATATGATATGAGACTGTGTTGAAACTGAAGCAATTAAAAAATGCAAAACCTGTTACATTCACTATCAAAAATATTTGTTGCACTTTCTGTGATCTAGCACATTTGTTGCACTTTGTGAGACAATTCTACTAACCAGGTTGCAGATCGTAAAAGGAAAGTTTTAGACACCATGAAATAAATGAAAAGTGAATAGAACAGATTTTGTATGTTTTTATTTTTAAATTCCTAAAATGGCTCTTTCATCATGTAATTGCAACAAATATTTAAATTTTCAGATATTTTATCATGGTTTGTTCCCTTCAGAAACCTCTTTGGGGTCTTGGGATATGTAATCTTTGTGCATCCATTCCACACCTTCCTGGACAGGTTGCAGGCTCATCAACAGTTTTTACGGCATGAAATGGAAACTGTAATATATTGTTTTAACAAGCCCCTGCTAAAGTCTGAACATGTCCCTTGTTAATCCATGTGAAGGACAATGCAGTATAATTCTGTTTCTTACCTCTCACCATATTGCAGTTTTGGTGGTCCTATTCATGACAGTCACCAATCTGATACTTCCTCAAACCTGTGAAGACTAAGTTTTTTTAGAGGTGGGCTTTACCTACCTCATCATATCTACAACACTGTTTTGTGGGAGGTACAGGAGTTTTCCTGAGACATTCTAACCACATGCCCAAAGTATTGGTGCCAAATTGAGAGATCACAGCTCTGATACTATGGGCATGTGGTTAGAGTATCCCAGGAAAGAATTACTGGATATATTTTACAGGCAAAACCAACTGGTAGCAAACCCAGGAGATAGGCCATGAGCAAGATGGTTGGATAACATCCATGAGCTCAGCCAGATCAGTTGGAAACAGTTGTTTCTGACAGGAGCTGCTGGAAGGAGTGTTTGAGGACTCTGCCTCCATGACCCTCTCAGGAATAAGTGAGGAAAGAAGATATTTTGAATACATAGTTATATATGAAATTTAATGTCATATATATGTTATACATTTCCAGATTGAATATACATATCAAATGTCACCAAAACATAAAATGCCATGGATTACTTACAATGGAGAAGTTGTCAGTGATTCCCAGTTTATTATTGAGTTTCTAAATAAGATATTTGAAGTTGATCTAAACAGTCATCTCACTGGTGTAGAACGAAGTATTGCTAGAGCTATGCAGAAAATGCTTGAAGAGAATTTATTTTGGTAAATTAAAACTTTTTCAATGATTATTCTTTTTAAAAATTGTATGATATCTGGCTATCAACATATCAATCATTTTTAAAAAATTTATTTTCTGGCTTAATCATGAGAGAATTTGATGATCCCTGGTGTAAATCTTGGCTCCCTGGCAGTTCTGACGACAAGTGTTCTAGTAGTTTGACCAATGGAACACCTTGTCAAAGCAATTAATGTGCAAGTGGCTGTGCATTCCACAGAGCTACAGTATGATGTAAGATGTGACAAGGCTGGCTCTTTGAATCACAAATATGTCTTATTGTTTCCAGCTGAATGGACTGGTGGAATATGAAATAAAGGGTCTTGCTCAAGGACATGACACACAGCCAGTAATCAAGTTCATGTTTAAGAACATGAGCTGAACACCCCAATCATTAAGCCACACACTTTCCTCCTCCTCCCCCTCCTCCTCCTCCTCCTCCTCCTCCTCCTCATCTACCTTCTCCTCCTCCTCCTCCTTTTTGAGAGGGTCACAGGGAGAGAGTCCTTAGATACACCTTCAAGGGGATCATATCGGAAACAACTATTACCAAATGATCCAGCTGGATCCCCAAGCGAGACCAACTGAAGATGCCCATGGTAACATACTGTGGCACCATGGAAATCTTCTATTATAACCTTGAGTTGACCAATACCCTGAGAGTGAAATTTGGTACATGGACACTGCAGAAGTCCGTCATGTGTGTGTGTCTGTGTCTGTGTGTCTGTGTCTGTGTGTCTGTGTCTGTGTGTCTGTGTCTGTGTGTCTGTGTCTGTGTGTCTGTGTCTGTGTGTCTGTGTCTGTGTGTCTGTGTCTGTGTGTCTGTGTCTGTGTGTCTGTGTCTGTGTGTCTGTGTCTGTGTGTCTGTGTCTGTGTGTCTGTGTCTGTGTTTATCTCCCATAACTTAACAGATTGATAAAATAATTGCTTGGCTTGAAAACATAGGTCCTGGGATTGATATGATCAACTGAAAACCCTTTAAACCAGTGCCCCAACATGGTCACTAAGAAATTCACATTTGCTGTCATGTTTACATGCCTACATATTAAATATGTGTATATTCATATACATATTCGTGCAGTCTCAGTTACCCAATTTGTTTGTACACAGATATAATTATATATATATGTATATATATTATATATATATATATATATATATATATATAGTTATATATATATATATATATATATATATATATATATATATATATATATATATATATATATAACCCATGCTAGCGTGGAAGATAGACGTTAAATGATGATGATGATGATGATGATATATATATATATGTTTATATGTTTATCCCAGGTTCAATGGGAGGTAACCACAGTAAGTAAGGTATTCAATACATAGCAGAGTATAAATATTTAATATAGAAATGGCTTCTACAGGACTAGAACTGTTTCATTCGGGAGAAATCATCAAGAAAGCGCTTTCCTGATGATTTCTCCCGAATGAAACAGTTCTAGTCCTGTAGAAGCCATTTCTATATTATATATATATATATATATATATATAAAGTAAACAGAAATAACAAAGCAAACAACACACTACTATGAAGAAGTATATTAGTTTAACGCTTGAAATAATAGGAAAATAGTCTTAATGTTTCAGACACTAGTTCATCATAAGAAGATAGAATAAAAAATAAAAGATGAAATAAAAAGAGAGAGAAAGAGACAGAATGAGAGAGTGAGAAAAGAAAGGAATGGAAAAAATTGGGAAAAAAACACATGTGCATATTCAGTCAGTCATTTTATATATGCGTGTGTGTGTGTGTGTGTGTGTGTGTGTGTGTGTGTGTGCGTTTGTTTACAAATTACCTGCAATATGTAGTACTGTCTATTTCATTTAATGATAAGCTGATGAAATTTACAATAGTACAAAAACTTTTTTTTTTATTGAAACAGGAATTAATTTAATTTTATTAATTTTTCCAACTTTTTCACCATTATTTCTTAAAGGTGTTTGGCACTCTGTCGGTTTATTTATTGCTATTCTGATCCTTCTCTTCGTAAATTACTTCCTGTTCCAAGAATTATCCTTTGGAGAATAAAAAGAGTGGTTCAGGAACAAGCTTATAACCAAGGTGTTGGTCGACATTCTCAATCAGAAGTGGAACATATTGCAATGGGAGATTTAAAGGCTCTCTCAGACTTTATTGGTAAGTAATTAGATAAATATATAATTAAGTTAGAACATTAGCAGACCTGTCAACTCTCCCCATCCAACGGGGTAGATCTCCCACCCACTTTGGGGTGGGTGAGAGATGTCTTCTCTTGTGAAAATGGGTATAGCTTTCATTATATAAAAGGGCAGTGAATTGGCAGTATCAGTAGAGGGTTGGACGCCATGCTTTCTAGCATAGTTACGTCCCTTTACATTCTGAGTTCAAATCCCGCCGAGGTTAACTTTGCCTTTCATCCTTACGGGGTCGATAAAATAAAGTACCAGTAATGTACTGGGTAATTGCTAGCCTTGTGCCTAAAGTAGAAACAATTATATAAAATCTCCCCATTTTGCCTCATTTCTCCCCATTTTGGGAGCATTTTTTTCATGATACTCCCCGTTTGGGTTTTTAGAGGTTGTCATTAAACAAAATACCTCATGGTAGATATTCTAGCTCCATGTGACCTGTTTTTAAATTCAGTTAAGCTCAATTTTGCCTTTCATTCTTCTGAGATGAAAATGTGTGATAGTTGTTTATGAATGTCAAGTTCTTCCTTGGAGAAGAATGCACCAATCAACCTAAGTTAGTTACTAGTGTTATAAGAATAAACACAAGGCAGAACAAAATATATAGGAGAATCTGGAGATGGAGAGTATGGAAGCTACAGGACATCTCTTTAAATAAGATCCCAGTCAAGGATGGTGGACTGGAAGAAGTCTTCCATTTGTTTACTGTCTAATTTTAAATCCTGTTGTGGTGTACTTGGGTGGCAGGCTTAACTAATCACCTAGTTTAGATTCTTTGTTTCTGATGATTTTATTGATCCTCCTATTCAATGTTTCATACTTATATATATCTTCTATTAAGTTTACAACTTTAATAGATTATTGACATTGTTGTCATACTGTTGACATGACAAAAAGCACCCAGCCCATCCTGAAAGGTGGTCATGATGGTAACATGACAAAAAGCACCCAGCCTACCCTGAAAGGTGAACATGATGGTGACATGACAAAAAGCACCCAGCCCACCCTGAAAGGTGGTCATGATGGTGACAAGGCAAAAAGCACTAGAGTCCACTTTATAAGGTAGTTGTGCTGTTGACATAATGAAAAAATACCCAGTCCACCCTGTGTTGGTTGTTATGGTGCCACAATAAAAAGCACCCAGTCTATGTTGTAAATATGTTTGGTGTTAGGAAGGGCATCCAGCCATAGAAACAAAGCCAGAAACGGTCTTGTATGAGTAAGACACAGTCACCTGATCTAACTTGTCACACAACAGGACATGTCTAACCCATTAAAGCATGGAAAATGGACGTTAAACGATGATGATGATGATGTTGGCTGTTTCTAATCTGACTTGAATGTTCCATTTAAGCTTAATATAGTGGATTTCTGTTTACAATATGTTAAAGAATTGATATTGCTAATTCTTAATTCTTATATAATAATATAATTCTCTATCAACTGATCAGGTGAAAAGAAGTTTCTCATGGGAGATAAACCATGTGAAACTGATTGTGCCATATTTGGGATAATTGCAGTGACAAGACAGATGCCAAAAACTAGCATTTGTGCAAAAATTATTGAAGGTTAGTATTACAATTTTTCTTGTTAATCATCATCATCATCATCATTTTACGTCCGCTTTTCCCTGCTTGCAAGGGTGGGACGGGTCCTATTCAGCACAGCATCTCGCCACTTATCACGGTCCTTCGTCATCTCCACCGTGAGTTTCAACGATCTGAGGTCTGCTCTCACCACCTCTGCCCATGTTTTTTGTGGTCTTCCTCGACTGCGTCTTCCTTCTACTGGAATTTCTTGGCACTTCTTCACCCAGCGGTCATCCTCTATGCGCATCATGTTCATACCATCTCAGTCTTCTCTCCTGCACACCACAACTTACCCCTCTTATACCCAGTTTCTTTCTCAACTCATCTATACTTGGTCATTCATGCATATTGACATTGCACATCCACTGGAGCATGCTTGCTTCATTTCTCTCCAGCCGTCACATATCCTCTGCAGTTGCTGCCTATGTCTCACTACCATGCAGCATCGCACATCTCACACAGGCATCATATAACCGTCCTTTCATACGCAGGGAGAAACCCTTCTTTGTCAACAGAGGAAGCAGCTCCCTAAACTTCTTCCAACCCATCCTTATTCTAGATACTATGGCCTTGGAACACCCCCCTCCCATGCTAATCTGATCTCCTAGGTACCGGAAGTTATCAACCACTTCTATAGAACCCAGCTGCATTGGAAAAATGTGTCTTTCACTGTGATTACTACTGCCAACTTTTCCTGTACATTTACTGCATACGTAGTTTTCCCTACCTGTTAGTTTGCCTACTATCCCACTACATCTCTTGTGTACCCAAGATCTGCATTGCGTACATTTTATGGAATTTATGCCAGTTCCTTTTCTACATATCGAACATGGCCATTTCCCTGATGGAATCAGAGTATTGTCCTCTCTTCTACTCATCAACACTTTTGTCTTAGCTATGTTCACTCTCAGTCCTCTTGATTCCAACTGCTGTTTCCATAGCCAGAATTTATTCTCTAGCTCCTCTACTGATTCTGCTATAAGAACCAGATCATCTGCATAGAGAAGTTCCCATGGGCATCCAGTCTTAAACTCCTCTGTTATGGCTTGGAGGACTATAATGAACAAGAGCGGGCTGAGGACCGAACCCTGATGTACACCTACTTGTATCTGGAATTCTTCACTAAATTCCATTCCTACTCTCACTTTACTGACAGCAACTCTGTACATAGCTTGCACTGTCCTCACAAGCCATTGCTCTACACCTAGTTTCCTTAGGCACCACCAGATGACAGATCAGGGTACCCTATCAAAGGCCTTCTCTAGGTCAACAAAAGCTAAGTATAGTGGCTTATTCTTCTCTAAGAACCTCTCTTGTAGTTGTCTCACTAAGAAGAAGGCATCTGTTGTACTTTTCCGAGGCACAAAACCAAACTGCATCTCATCTAATTTGACCCTTTCTCTAATCAGTAGCGCTAATATTCTCTCTGCCACTTTCATAAGCTGATCCATCAGCTTTATGCCCCTATACTTGCTCCTCTCCAGAGCATCTCCTTTACCTTTGTAGCAATTTATGAGAATACTGCTGCACCAGTCTTTGGGTATGGCACCACCATATATAGCTTGATTGATGATGCATGCAACCAGTTTAGTGCCCACTTCTGATGCCTTCAGCATCTCAGCAACTATCCCCAATGGTCCAGCAGCCTTACCATTCTTCATTTCCATAATTGCTTCTTGTACCCTATATTCGTCAATCTCAATAGCTGGTCCCTCTGTCAGGTCTACTGGGAGTAGTTTCTCTCTCCCCCATTCGTTCTCCACATTCATCAGTCTCTCATAATGACATTTCCAGGCCTCCTTTTTCTGATCATTCGTGACACTAAGTACACCGGCATCATTCCGGACACACTTATCTCCAACAACATCCTGATTTGCACTGACACACTGCCTTGCAATGCGGAACACCGCACGTCTCTGATCTTCCCACCGCAGAACATTGGCAAACCTCCTACTCTCAGCCTCCCTGCGTGCGAAGTACACCTGGCATCTAGCTTCTCTCTTAGCAGCTGTGTATCCTTCTCTACTTCCACCATTTTTCCAAGCGTTCCATGCTAGTCTTTTGTCTCTAATGGCCCTATCTACCGTGCTGGTCCGCCACCAGGTCACTCTCTGTGTGGTTGAAGCTCTGCCCCAGCCACAAGTTTCTTCAGTAGCCTGCAGTAAGTTGTCACATAAGAAATTCCAGTTATCATCTATGTCATATGACTCTAAATCGTCTTCTTTTTCATCATACACATCTTGAAGCGTTTTCCTAAATTTATATTTTAGTAAAAGGTCTTTTAGCTTCCAGACCTTTCTTTTCCACACCTTCCTGTATGTCTCATTCTGTCTCTTGCTTACTGAGATGTCACTAACGACTAATCTATGCTGTGGGGTACATTCTTCCCCAGAGTATGCCTTAGTATTTGACACCATCTCTCTGTCTCGCTGTCTAACTAATAAAAAATCAATCTGGCTTATGTGCTCGCCTGATTTGTAGGTTATTAGGTGGTTGCTAGGTTTCTGGAAGTTAGTGTTGCAAATGGTTAGTGCACTTGCATCACAAAATTCAAGAAGCCTCATTCCTTCTTCCTTTCTTGAGCCGTAACTGTGCCCACCATGTACCCCAGTGTATCCATCCTGGAGCTGTCCAATATGACCATTGAAGTCCTCTGCTAGCATAACGATGTCTCCATCCTCTGTCATTAAGGTTGTTTGTAAAAGTTGCTCGTAAAAGCAGTCTTTCTCTTCTTTACCTAGGCCTGCCTGGAGAGCATAGGCAGAGATGATTGTCAGTAGTCTCTTGCCTACAACTAATCTAAGCTTAATTATTCTATTACTAACTCTAACTACCTCTATTGTCTTATCGATCCATCTCTCAGCCGGTAATATGCCTACCCCACCTAACCTATCATCATTACCTACCCAGAAAAGCTTATAACTAAGATGTTTGCCTGCGATTAGTCTTGCAGAGGCACCTCTCCATCTCACCTCTTGCATGCAGCACACATGCCTTCTCTCCAGCATCCGTTGGTCCATAATTGTTCTCTCCAGCATCCGTAATTGTTGGTGAGTTTGAATGAAATAAATAGTCATTGACCTAAGGTAGACGATTTACAACATTCTTACAGACTTTGAGTCAAATTGGTTTGAAATTGTGCAAATGTATAAACATGGAACATGCACACACAACAACAATCTGCCTTTTATAGATATGATATATATATATATATGTATGTATATATATATATATACAAATCTCATACATATATACATATACAAATCTCATGCAAATATATATACTGTATGTATATATATATATATCTATCTATCTAAGGCGGGTAAAATTCCCGAGATCCATGGACGAGTTCTCTCCAGCGGTCTCTGTCCTTCATTATCGCTGCCATATTCTGCATCTCCAACAGACCAGTGTCTGTCCTTAGGGCATCAACATATGTTAACCTTGGTCTTCCTCTTCTAGTGTGTCCATGTAGGGGCTCCCAAAGGAGCACTGAGTGCAATGTCAACTCTGGATGTCGGTGAGCATGTCCAGCCAACCTCAGTCTCCTCTGTGTCACTTTTGAGCTGACTTTTGGGATGCTCCCATACAGCTCTGAGTTTTTCATCCTCAGTGTATGAGATAAATGGAAAAAGATGAGTATTGACGTACATGTACGTCAATACTCATCTTTTGCCATTTATCTGAGGGTTCTAAACCCCATTATGAGGCTAAAATTCCTTTAGTTAAAAATACTGTGAAAGCTATATATAAATATATATATATATTTACAACCGAAAAGTTTGGAGACATAAAAATAAAAATGTTAATGAAAATTTTTTCCTTGGTATGATCAAAGAAAAAGTTAATCTCCTACCAGCTCTATGAGATATTTACCCAAGCCAGGGCCCCGTTTGATGATCAGGTTTAGCTCGGTGTGGCGGGCAAAATAATCAGCATTCAGGCGGCAGGACAAACCATGTAGACCTGTAGTTTATATGTCTATGTTTTTAAATTTGCAGCAATATGGTGTGGGTTTCTTTAAAATTATAATTTGACTGTATTTGCGAGTTACATTATATACAATGGTCAGCTGAAAAGTTCATAGGCTGATGTCAGTTTACCTGGAAAGAAACAATGCAGTTATTAATAAGAAGAGTTGAAATTAATGCATAGAAAATTTCACAGCTCTAGCATCATTCCTGATGAACTTTTCAGCTAATCCTTGTATGAGGATAAAATATGACATTTTATTAGTTACAAAAAGTAGTGGTTGTATTACATTCAAGAGTTTGAGTTTTGTATTTTATGGCACCAAATTCAACATTTGAGTCTTTGGTTGTTTGAAATAAAAAAAAAATAACTTATAATCGAGAAGTAAATATTAGTAGAACAAAGTTAAAGTTCTTTTTGTTTGCAAGATTAATCATAGGAAACCATAATTATGCTGACAAAAGTTTTTTTTTAAATAGGATTATAAACATTTTTTAGCTTGAGATGTGAGAGTATTATATTCACTAGCACAACCCATCAAAATTCCATGTTTCGTTAATCTTATTTCTATTTTGATTTATAAATTTATAGATCTTCATATTTCAAATATTTTTCCATCGCTGAGGTTGTTAATAGTTTAACACATGAACACAAGTCATGACATTATCATCAAGGGTGGTGGATTGGCAAGGGTGGTGGATTGGCAGAATCGGTTGAGTGTCGGACAACATATTTAGCAGCATAGATTTATGACCCATTACATTCTAAATTCAAATCCTGCCAATGTTAGCTTTGCCTTTCATCCTTATGGGGTCGATAAAATAAACTACCAGTAATGCTTTAGGGTCGATTTAATCGACTTTCCCTTTCCCCTAAAATGGTTGGCCTTGTGCCTAAATCAGAAACCATTATCATCATCTTCAACATCGTTTGCACGCTCATTTTTCCAAGCTTGCATGGGTAGAAATGGTAACTTCATTTCTCTCCAGCCTATGCATGTCCTCTATAGTCACTGGCCATGTTTCATTATCATACAGCATCACACTTCACACACAGGCATCACACAGTCGTCTTTTTGTACATAGGCAGAAACCTTTCGTTGTGAACAGTGAGAGTAGCTCTCTAGACTGCTTCCATCCTATCCTTATTCTTGCTCTTTTTGCTGTTTATTAGGTCATCTAGATAGCAGAGGCTATCAACCATTTCTATGAATCCTTCTTGTGATTGGAAAAGGTTTATAACACTGACACTCTGCTCCTCGATTACCCCTGTGCATCTTCTACATACAAAGTCTTTCCCTCCTTTTAGTCTACCTGTTATACCATTATATCTCTTGAGTACCCAAGATTTACATTGTGTACATTGTATAGAGTTTATGCCTACTATTTTTCTACATATTGAGCAGGGCAGTTTAAGACTAAGACTGGCTGTCCATGGGACTTTTATATGCTGACAACTTGTTTCTTGTAACGGAATCTATGAAAGAACTTGAGAAAAAATTTTGGTTGTAGAAACAGAAGACAGAATGAAAAGGGCTTCGAGTAAACTTAGTTGAGACCAAAGTTTTAGTAAGTAGGAAAGAAGACACAATGTTTGTCCTGTCAGGGAAGAGGCCTTGCCTGATATATAGAACAGGAGTGGGTGGAAACTTTGTACGACAAATGCCATATAAATCTTGGGTACACAAGGTGTAGTGACATAGCAGGTAGACTAACACAAAAAGTAGACTTTGCATGTGGTAGATGTACAGGTGAACACCAGTGAAATATATTTTTTTCCAATCCCAAGCAGGTGTCATAGAAGTGATTGATAGTTTCTGCTACCCTGGTGACCTACTAAGTAGTGGTAGAGGATGCTATGAAAGCATAGTAATTACAATAAGAACAGGAGAAAAAACGTTCAGGGAGCTATTACTGGTGTTGACAACAAAAGGTTTCTCTTTATGAATGAAAGGCTGACTGTATGATGCCCACGTGTGATGTTGCATGGTAGTGAGACTTGAGCTGTGAATGCAAAAGATATCTAAAGGCTGGAGAGAAATTAAGTGAGCATACTTTAATGGCTCTAATCTTAATGTGCATGAATGATGAAGAATGGATGAGCTGAGAGAAAAACTGGGTGTAATAAGAATTAGATGTAGTGTGCAAGAGAGAAGACAGCACTGGTATGGACATGTAATGTCTAAGAATGATGATTGTTGGGTGAAGAAATGCCAAGAAATCCCAGTGGAAGGTAGCAGCAATAGAGAAAGACCAAGAAGAACTAGGGCAGATGTGGTGAGAACTGATCTCTAACTACTAAGGCTCACAGTAGAGATGTCAAAGGAATGCAATGAATGGTGCAATGCTGTGTTGCAGACATAAATGGCAGGGATGATGATGATAAAATTAATTTACCTTTTTATTTCTTGCTTTAATATTATTTAAAACTAAACTTTCACAGGCTGCTTGGATGATGAAAGTAAGAGAAGAATATACACTGTGTCGATATAGGTTATATGTTGTATAGGGTCAATAACTTCAAAAGAACCAACATTATTACTACAGTAAGTTATTACTACGTTCTGAGTTCAAATCACACAAAGGTTAACTTTACCTTTCATCCTTATGGGGTCGATAAAATAAAGTACCAGTAATGTACTTGGTAATTGCTGGCCTTATGTCAAAAGTAGAAACAATTATTATTACAGTAATAGAAGTGACAGTGAGAAAACAGGTTGCTTGTGAAACATTGATATTAAAGTGATTGGTAAATGAAGGCTTGTTTGTCAGTCAATGGCTTTTTCATGGATACAGTTCAGAATGTATGAGTGTGTGCATGTGCCTATGTGTGTGCATGAATGTATGTGAGGTTAATGGTGAACATGTATGTGAGATAAGTGCACCATTCCATATATGCGGTATTACTCTTGTCGATAACCCATAGCCTAAATGGTATGAGGAAACTTATCTATATTTAAAGGCCACATCGAATTAAATGTAATCTTATGAGCCCACATTAAAGAAATGTTTTAGTCTCAAAAATGTAATTACATATAATGTGAAAATTTAATTATGAATAATAAAGAAATTTCCTTAATGTGGGCTCATAAAATTACATTTAATTGGAATGTAATGGGGCCTTTTGAAAAAAGTCTGCATTTTTCATACAAAAATAGATTTTTGTTGATTATATATCATTATAGGGCAGTAGATTGGCAGTATCGGTAGAGTGTTGGACACCATGCTTTGCAGCATAGAGTTACCGCCCTTTACGGTCTGAGTTCAAATCCTGCCGAGGTTAACTTTGCCTTTTATCCTTACGGGGTCGATAAAATAAAGTACCAGTAACGTACAAGGGTCGATTTAATCGACTTTTCCCTCCCCCCAAATTACTGGCCTTGTGCCTATAGTAGAAATCCTTATGTCTAATCATTATATATGTGGATTGGCGGTGGATTGGCAGTATCAGTAGAGGGTCGGACACCATGCTTTGACACATAGAGTTATGGCCCTTGCCATTCTGAGTTCAAATCCCGCTGAGGTTATCTTTGCCTTTCATCCTTACGAGGTCAATAAAATAAAGTACCAGTAATGCACTGGGATAATTGCTGGCCTTGTGCTAAAAGTAGAAACAATTATGTGTATTTGTGTGTGTGTAAGTCAATAAAGGTCAGTTTACATTTTTATTTCATTATTATTCATAACTAAATTTTCACATTATATGTAATTACATTTTAGAGACTAAAACATTTCTTTAATGCGGGCTCATAAGATTACATTTAATTCGGTGTGGCCTTTAAATATAGATAAGTTTCCTCATACCAACTCTAGTTTAACTCTCAATGCCCTGTACTACTTGAAACCACATCAGCAAGATATTCATATGTATAAAATAGTGCTATGATTGCAGAAAGCTGGAGTTTGGTTCCTCTGTGTTCGGACCTGGTGTACATGTGTGTAAGACTGATTTATTTATCTGGTTTTATATATATATAAACAATAAACAGCAATGCCAATAAACATGTTACTAATAATGGCCTCACATTAAAAATTAAAGTCTTTTACTTTTGCCCAATATTGCAAATTTTCACAACAATCTATCCACTTGTAAATACATTGAATTAACGAACCTGTTTTAAAATATTTTTCTACTAAATCATTATGGGATACTAAGAGTTAAGGCATATTAGGGTTCTATAAAGGATTAGAAGCTATACAGGCCTGAGGTGTATTTTAGTTCTAAAACAGAAACTTATCTTTGGGATACACTACTAGTCATTGCATCAATTTATTTGAATTCCTATTAGATATTAGATTGTTAGGCTTTTATATTACTTATGTAATATGCTTTCATTAAAAGATATATATTTAAACCTTTCATGACTATATTTCTAGTGAAATGCATTGTATTTTCATCAATTAAAGAAAAAATTGGAAAGGTTTAATAAATTTATTAATTATTTCATTATTAAGATGGTATATGTAACATAACTCAACAAAAGATTCTTATATCAAATTATGTCAGAAGTTTTTTTTATTTAAATAGGAACCCTTGAAATTGGGTGGTTTTGTTAAATAGAAACAGCACTGATTTGGGGCAGGTTGGTATCAAAAGGGTTAATTTGGATTGGCAGAATTGTTAGGGTACCAGACAAGAAGCTTTGCAGTATTTATTCTGTTATTTATTTATTTATTTTTTAATGTTCTGAGTTCAAATCCTGCAAAGGCCAACTTATCATTTCATCCTTCTGAGGTCACTAAAATTAAGTACCAGTCAAGTATTTCAGTCAATTTAATTGACTAACCTTCAACAAATTTGTGAATTTGTGCCCATATTAGAAAAGAAATTATTATAAAATCATATATTAATATTTAACAATGTTATTTCTCTTCTTTTATTTCACCAGATGACATCTTCCCAAACCTAACTGCCTACATTGAAAGAATGCAAGCCCTGTACTGGCCTGACTGGGCTGCTCCAGGCTGGAAAGTTCCAACATTTGGTCTTCAACCTCCAAAAGATTAATATACTTTCTTTACTTCTGTTGACGGACTTTTTTCTTCCAATATTTTCAAAGTTTTGCACATATTAAAGTTTATTGTTTGTTAATTATATTAGAATAGAATGAAAGCCTGCAGCCTAATGGTTAATGGGCTGGATTCAAGATTGTAAGATTGTGGGTTTGATCCCTGGACCAGGCAATGCTCTAGTTCATTTAACTGAGTACTAGCAGCAGCTGGGATTAACCTTGTGTCAGACAAGCATCTTCTCCAGTCAGGGAGGGTCATGTACTCTCAGTTTGCTAATGCCACAGGAAAGCTCCAATATCAACCTCAAGGCCTGAGAGAGATATTTTAAAAATAAAATACTAAGATCTCAGTTTCAAGTATTGATATAATTACGTCAATTAGTTAATCTTCAAGTAAAGCAGTGGATTGGCAGAATTGTTAAAGTGTAACAGTGTTTCATTCGACTGTTTACTTTCTGAGTTCAAATATTGTTGAGGTCAACTTTGCCTTTCATCCTTCCAAGGTCAATAAAATAAAGTATTAGTCCAGAACTGAGGTTGATAGAATTGACTTTCCTTTTCCGCCAAATTGCTGGCCTGGTGCCAAAATTAGAAACCATTATATATTCAGGTTATTGAATCTCCTGCAATATTTATTAGACTGAAATCATCTTCTGTTATGTTCATCATCAACATCGTCCTCATCAGTTTAACATCTATTTTTTGTGTTTCCATCTGTTCAATGGGTTATTAAGTGATGGGGCTAGCCAGGTGAGAGGACCACGTCTTGCCCATACAGATCTGTTTTGGGTTTGGTCTTTTACTGCTGGATGCTCTTCTTAATGCCAACCACATTACAGTATGTACTGGGAGCTTTTCTCATGGCACCATTACTACTCTTTTACAGGGTGGACTGAGTGCTTGTTGTTGTAACACCAGTACAACCACCTAACAAGGTGAACTGGATACTACTTACTCCCTTACATAATGTATTGGGTGCTTTTTGTTGTGGCAACAGTACAACCGCATGGGGTAGACTGGGTGCATTTTATGGCACTAGATTTGATATATTCTTAACTATATTTTTACAAGTTAGTTAGAGATTGTAAAGTTGCTAGCAGAATATATTTCTACCTTAATCCCTGTTCTGGGTTGTAACCATTTCACTTGGTTGAAATAATTTTAGGCAGGTCAATGTTGTTGTTAGACCTCCATTGTATCTAATGGTGAGTGCTCTAGTCACTTCAATCAACAGAACTCCCTGCTCATGAAATTAACATATAAGTAACTGAGCATTCTACAGATACATGAACTCTAAGAGTAGTTCTCAGGGAGATTCAGCATGACACAATGTGTGACAAGGCTGGCCCTTTGAATTACAGGTACAACTTTTTTGTCAGTAGAGTGGACTAGAGCAATGTAAAACAAAGTGCCTTGCTCAAATACAAAACACACCACTTGGTCCATGAATTGAACTCACAACTATGTGATCTTAGGCCGAACACCCTAACCATTAAGCCACATACCCTCACAGCTGTGTCAATAACATGATGTTAATATCATTGTACATTAACCCTTTAGCATTTACATTACTCTATATATACTATGGTATTTTTGTGGTAAGGCTTTATCTCACATAATATCGAATTTACAAGATTTTGATGTTATTTATTTTGAGATAAGTATAAGTGGCTTCTTATGGCCGGTCTGAACAGAGAAAGGTGAGAGAATTCTGGCCTGATATATCCGGTTTAAATGCTAAAGGGTTAACCAGGAGATATACATTCAATTTCAACATGGTACTTGATATTTGTTTTTCTTTTTCTGTTCTCTCTACTTCTCATTTTATATATACTAAATATTTTTTTAATGAACAATATATATCAGTAATAAATCAATACATCATCATCATCATCATCATAATCTTTATCGTTTCTACATCTGATTTTCATTGTGATATGGGTTGGGTTACACTCTTTGAGGCAGTGTTTCATAACTAGTTGACCTTCTTGGTGTCAACCCTTTAAGTTGCCTCCTACAGCATGCAGGGATATGGTGTACTGATTCTAAAAAATTGGAATACAACCAGCAACCAAGATACACACAGCAAATCAGGATACACACAGCAAATCAGGATACACACAGCAAATCAGGATACACACAGCAAATCAGGATACATACAGCAAATCAGGATACACACAGCAAATCAGGATACATACAGCAAATCAGAATACATACAGCAGTTGTTTAAGTTCATAGATCATTAAATGTATCAAATATTGGCTTCTGATTAACTTTATAGAAGTGACAGTATCTTCAATTGGTTTGATGTTTATACACATTAAAAGTATGTGAATGTTTGTGTTGACAGATGTAGATATCAGCAACTTCTACCATTACATTTGTGAATGTGTGTGGCTGAGTGGTTAGAACATTGAGCGCACAATCATGAGGTTGTGAGTTTGATTCCCAGACTGGGTAGTGCATTGTGTCCTTGAGCAAGACACTTTATTTCACATTGCTCCAGTTCACTCAGCTGGAGAAAATGAGTTGCAATGTCACTGGTGCCAAGCTGATCAGCCTTTACCTTTCCCTTGGGCAACATCAGTGGCATTGGAGAGGGGAGATGAGTATATAGTGATGGTTTGTTGGCGGTATTGGTAATTGATTGCGTTGTGTTGATTCGTTTGTTGTGTGTGTACTCACTTGTAGCTTGCTGTGTCGTGTGGTCACTGTTGTGTCCAGATGTTGCATGTGTGCAGGTAAGTAAGTGTTCATTAAGATGATGATGATATGGTAGTTCCTTGATCACACAGAAAATGAATATATATAAATGAATCACAATGACACTAAACCGCTATATTATTAATCTAGGGAAAATACACAAACGTTATCAAAGTGACACTACACCATAGAAACCTTTTTACAAGATAAGGTTAAAATGTAGGTTGCATTTGCAGTTGTTCTATATTTACTTTAATTTATACCTTATATCTGTGATATCTTGAAATAGCCAAGACCCAGAAATAATTGGCTGGCCTTAATATTCTGCATGAGGCCTTAATGAAGATTTTAATGGTGAACCAATAACATGGTTTATGTGTGTGTATGTGTGCATGTATGTATGTGTGTATTTATGTATGTATGCATGTGTATGTATGTATTCTTATCTTTCTCTTAATTTTGAGTTTATTTTTGACAGGCAATCTTCTTGGTGGCAAGGTTGTAAAGAAAAGGAAATTTTTATTATCTCTCGTGTAAGCACTCATCCTTTGAATCATAAGAATGTTTTACAGATTTTGAAGTTTACAGTTATCCTGTCCTTTTGTAGCTTATGAATTAAAGAGCTATGTTCTTTCCCCACAAATCCAAATTCACTCATACTTTGGTCCAAGCAGGTTGGTATATATCCTGTAGCTCTAATAATTATAGGTATGAAACTGAACGTGTATCTTGAGTACTGGATCTACAAACTCATCATAAATGTACATATTTATGTAGGTCGTTCCTCAGTGCTACTGGTAACATGGTTGGGTCATCGGCAATTAAACTAGCAACCCCACCAAGCTTGCTTGGTGAGGAGGAGGATTTTGGACACCCTGCGGGATGAAAAACAAAACCTGTCAAAAGGAAGAGGAATTCATGTGAGTCAATGGCCATCCAATAAAGTTTTTTTTTTGTGGAGAGAGTGACTCCTAGTCTTCATTAAGACATCTCTCAAGGAGAAGGTCACTCTGATATGAAACCTGCAACTGCATTTGCATTTAATGATGTAGACCAGTTCTACTTTTTGGTGTAAATGCATTTGATGTTCAGAGAGTGGGATTGGCCCCGTGCAAAGCCGTTCCTCCCTTAAAAAAAGCTTCAGGCACTTAAAAACTTTAGACTATAATCCATCCGCGTGTGTATAAGAAAACGAGGGAGGGGAATTATGTATCGATGATGTATGTCAGCGAAGGGGAGAGGTGAAAACATCTGAAGAGATTCTATTTGTATAATGCACTTTACATAGAACACTCCCTGTCTGTAACCTTCAACTTCGTAGTAGGTCAGCCAAATCTCCATATAAAGGTGTAAGCTGTAAATTTCCTTTCATTTTATTAAATGACCTGATGAGAAAAAACAGCAATTTATCGCCGTCGTGAAATTCTCATAAACAAAACTAGTTCAACCGGTGAAATCTAAGTGCACGGTAGATATATTAATATCCGGACATAGATATTTCATCACACACTTGTGGAAGATATTAAGAGTAAGTTCTTTCCATTTGACTTTAAAAGAAATGATTATGCTACATTTGTCGCATGTATGAGTAATGATAATTTTAGTATATGTACATTATTTAAATCATTAAAAAGCCAAAGGTAAGCTTTATTATAGTAGATAATATATGTATTGTAGTGTATGGAGAACTAAAATTTATTTTAGCGGTGCGATATGTTTAATATCGAAATGAATTCGGTGAATTCGACAAAATATTTAATTTTCATATTTCGAGTTGTATTGTTAATCATTTTAATTGAAAGGAACAAGTAATCTAAATTATGCGTGAGGTCACAATATTTCTCTTAGTACATTCCTTTTTGTATATGCAGCGGTTTATAACTACTAATTTTTTCGATAATTAATTTTTATTCATTCTTTTCTAAATAATTTACTTTGTTTCTTTTCTCTATTTTTTTTGTGTGTGTATATATATATGTAATTTTATTTGTATAAATAACATTACAAATCGTTTGCAATTCTTTCAGAATGAAAATATAAACAGAGCATATATATAAATTTACAGTAGAATAACATTACAAATATGTTTTAAATATATATGTAGCGACGTGGTTAGTCAGTCTGGTCACTACTTCCGATCAGATCTGAGAATAGCCCTTAGAAGGACTGTTATCGCATACGGTCTGATCAGATCTGAAGATAGCCCTTAAAAGGACTGTTGTCGCATATAGCCCTTAAAAGAACTGTTGAGGATTGACAGACGAAAGCACAAGTTAAAAGGACGAAGCAAGGCGAGATGTAAATTCGATCAGCTATTTATTTTCACATGAAGCGACGATACGAGGTACAAGGCGTGTGTGAGTGACACAGCGTGGCAGAGGCGAGGGACAATGATACGCGAGTTGACTCTGCCAAAAGTCGACTGCTGAAGTGTTTGGAACCACTTTATTTATACAGAAACAATCGTTTGATATTTAGCCGCTGTGTAGGCGTTTATTCTGGTAGCTTTTAAGGGTTCTTTTGTTTCACGTTGCGGTAGCAAGCTAACAGGTAGATGGCGCTGTATATTTCACAGATGTTATTTCCGGTGGCTGTACATTAACCCCTTGCCAGATCTTTTGTACAACAAAAGAGCGAAATATCGTATAGTAATGGGCCAGTGGTACATTTGTCATGACAATAGCCCCAGGAGTGTCCAGCACGTTGTGAAATTTTGTGATCATCGAGTACAGGACAGGGTCGATGTAGAGATGATATGGCATGATGTGTGTGTCAGGAAGAGAAAAAAGAAATAAACTATAAAATGACTTTGACCAGATTTATGCAGGCGTGATGAATGAGCCTGTTGCAATTTGGGTTGAGCTGCCTGTGAATTGCGTGACAAAAAGTCTAACTGTGCAGTGAAGATAACCGTAATGTGTGAACTGTATGGCTGTAAGCATGCTGCCTAAAAGTAACAGTTTGCTCCACAGCATATGACTTGAGCGAATGCATGTGGTAAAAAAATAGCGAGGCATTCTCGAGCTATTGAGTGAATGTGTACGTGAAAAAAGAAGGCCAGTGTTTTGAGGATGCGATTTGTGAAATGCATGATCAAAGAGAAAACATTTTGTAGTGTAAGAGTTAGAGGGACACAAATATCTATTGCTCAGTGTATGAACTAAAAGGTGAAACAAACGTGGTTTTGTAGTGTGCATGAAAAACAGAATATGTACACGCCTTGTATGTATATAAAAATTATGGCAATTACACAATCAATGTTACAGAACAAGAAAAATAAAAAATTTTGCAAAACAAGAGAGAGAAGAAAAAAAAATGATATCCACAATGTTTGTTCTTAAATAGTGTTTGTAATAAATAATTGTTTCTACTTTAGGCACAAGGCCAGCAATTACCCAGTGCATTACTGGTGTCTGTAATAAATAATGTTCATTATAAATAATGTTCTTCATGACATGAGCACATGGTCACTAAAAATTGCAATTGTTCAAGCAGAAAGTTCATTGTATTTGAAAAATGGAAATGTTTTGCACGAAGAATGATTAAGAAACTCACTTGAGGTTAACGGTAATTCACATATTGTGCCAACTTGGCGGGCCAATGGATGCGTCGTCCACTTCTCGTGACTGGAGATGAAACAGGCGGCTCGCTGGGACAGCAATCTGTTGGAGTTTCTGGTGTAGAGACTGTAACAGTATCCATGATGGCTTTTTTTAATCTGTCCACGCTGACAGAATTCTGTTTACCATCTAGATCGAGAATAAAATATTTCAGATATTTTTTTAGAACACGATAAGGGCCAGAATATGGAGGTCGAAGATGAGCTGAGATGGTGTCATTTCGAACGAAAACGTGTGTCCAATCTTTAATGTCTGAAGGTACGTGTGTGGCCATGTTCTGTTGATGGGTGCTTGCAGGAGCAAGGTGAGACATATATTGTCGAAGACGGTGTATGTATGGTCCTGGGTCTAGAACATCCTGAGGAGAGATGGGAGCAACCATCTGACCAGGTAGAACCAGGGTGGTGCCGTACACTAATTCTGCAGGTGTGTGCCCGAATTCCTCCTTAACGGTGGATCGAATGCCCAGAAGGATGAGTGGTAGGTATTCAAACCAGTGGGTCTTGTCTGGATATGCTTTTATTGCAGCTTTCAATTGGCGATGGAATCTTTCCACGAGACCATTAGCTTGCGGGTGATAAGCTGTCGTGCGGATGTGTTTACATCCTAACAGGCGAGTCAGTTCCCTGAAGAGGTGGGAGTCAAATTGACGTCCTCTTTCCGTTGTTATCTTCGCTGGGGTGCCATAACGTGATACCCAGTGTAAAACCAAAGTTTTAGCGACTGTTTCCGCTGAGGTATCATTTATGGGAAAAGCCTCAGGCCAACGGGAAAATCAATCTATGCAGGTGAGCAAGTGTGTGTAGTTCTGTGATGGTGGTAGAGGTCCGACGATTTCGATATGCACATGATGAAAACGTGCATCAGGTTGCGCGAATGTGCCGAGTGTAGTTTTGATGTGTCTGTGGACTTTGGCTTTCTGGCAGGCAATGCAGGTCCTGGACCAGTCGCGCACGTCCTTGTTAATGTTAGTCCACACAAAACGAGCAGAGATGAGTTCCTGTGTAGCCCGGATTCGCGGGTGAGACAAGCAGTGTAAAGCAGAAAAAACTTGTCGACGATGCATCTGTGGTACGTACGGTCGTTCATGACCGGTAGAAAGGTCGCACCAAATTTGTCCCAGAGAAGAAGGAATGGGAACTTGCTGAAACTTGAGGGATGGCGAATCTCGGAGCTTGATAAACTCTTCATCAGTCTCTTGGTCAGCTGCGATCTGTTGAAGGTCCATGCCTGAATGCACATGTATTGCGTTCAGCTGAATTCGGGACAGGGTGTCGGCTGCTACGTTGTCTGATCCCTTGATATGCCGAATATCAGTTGAATATTGGGAGACAAAATCCAGGTGTTGGAGTTCTCTCGGTGAATGTCGATCAGGTTTGGTACGGAACGCATAAACTAGTGGTTTATGGTCCGTGTAGATCACGAAATCTGATCTTTCGAGCATGTGCCAAAAATGCTTAACCGAAAGATAGGTTGCCAAGAGTTCGCGGCCAAAGGTACTGTATTTCGTTTCTGCCGGTTGCAACCACTTAGAAAAGAAGGATAAGGGTTGCCACACGCCATCGACATGTTGTTGTAGAACGCCTCCAAACTCCGTGTCTGATGCGTCCACTAGCAGCAAAAGAGGAGCGCCAGACCTGGGGAAAACGAGCATGGAAGCGTTTGTCAACATTTCCTTCAGGCGGTTAAAAGATGTTAATTCTTCCTCGTTTAGAGTGATCTCTTCGTTTGTGCGAGTCCGGTTACGAAGAAAGTCCATGAGGAGTTTGGCTGCGTCGGAACAATGAGGGATAAAACGCCTATAAAAATTCACCAGACCGAGGAATTCACGCAGTTTCCGAAGTGATGTAGGTGCGGGAAAACCGCGAATAGCTTCCACTTTCTCGGGAAGTGGATGGATGCCGTCTTTATCAATGATGTGCCCGAGAAAGGACAGTGAAGGAACGCCGAGAAGGCACTTGCTGAGGTTGATGATGATACCGTACTCAGCCAAACGTCGGAAAAGGAGATATAAGTGCTTCTCGTGTTCATGCTCGGAAGTACTTGCTACCAGCACGTCGTCAATATACGCGTATACGAAGGGTAGATCGCGTAACACGGTGTCAATAAATCACTGAGTTTGTGCAGACCGAACGGCATTCGCAGGAATTCGAATAAACCAAACGGCGTTGTGATTGCGGTCTTCATAATATCTGCAGGCTCCATAGGTATCTGGTTGTATGCACTCACCAAATCTATCTTGGAAAAGATGCGTGCACCTTGCAGAGAAGCAGAACAATCGTGCAGGTGAGGTACAGGGTAATTATCGGCCACTGTAGAATTGTTAAGTGCACGATAATCCCCACATGGTCGCCAATCATTCTCGTTTTTTTTTTAGGAACAAGGTGTAGGGGTGCAGACCAGTTGCTGGAGGAAGGGCGAATGATTCCGAGGTCCAGCATGTGTTGGAACTCCTGCTTGGCGATTCTCAATCGGTCTGGAGGCAGTCTCCTTGGTCGGGCAGCTGTGGGTGGTCCCTTTGTCTCGATGTGGTGCGTGACACTATGCTTAATAGGACCATCCTTAAATACTGGGCGAGTGATGTCTGGGTATTTCTGGAGAATGCTGTTGTACCGTGAAGACTCTGACTGGCAAATTACAGGGCTCACTGTGGATTGTGTGGTAAATATACCTCTCACAGTGAGGTTTGTGGTGGTGTCGATAAGCCTCCAGTTCTTCAAGTGGTGGAGAAAATCGGCTCCTAGGATAGGGGTCGGCAGATCTGCCACGACGAACACCCATTGATAATGCCGCGTCAGGCCTAAATTGAGGGTCAGTGATTTTTTCCCCGAAAGTCGGAATTGACGATCGGTTCACTGCCTGCAGAAAGGACGGGGTTGGGTGTCTTTTGCCCGAGATTAATGAAACAGGAATAACACTAACCTGGGCTCCTGTATCCACGAGGTAACGGATGCCTGTCGCCTGGTCGTTAATAAAAAATAGACGACTTTTCTTTTCAGTACCTGGGGTGAACGTCGTCGCTAGGCCCTGGGTGGTATTCCGGAAAGAGCACGGGGCTTTGCACTTAGATGCCTGTGCGCCGAATTTTGCGTGATACCAGCAGAGGTTGCCAGGCACACGATTTTGATTGGGACTTCTGGATCTTCGACTGTGAAAAGGCCTGGATAGACTGTTGCTGCGTCGCCGGTGTGTTTGAAATGTCAGGTTCTCTACTTGATTTGAGAGGGCTTTAATTTGACCAGCCCGCTCTCTGATCATAGCCCGCAGCTCTGAAATCTCGGCCTCTGTCGTTTGTGACATGTCCATGTTGGTTTTTTTCTTAGGTGCTGTCTGGTTGCGCGTTCGACTCACATCGGGTCACCAATTGTAGCGATGTGGTTAGTCAGTCTAGTCACTACTTCTGATCAGATCTGAGAATAGCCCTTAGAAGGACTGTTATTGCATACGGTCTGATCAGATCTGAAAATAGCCCTTAAAAGGACTGTTGTCGCATATAGCCCTTAAAAGAACTGTTGGGGATGGACAGACGAAAGCACAAGTTAAAAGGACGAAGCAAGGCGAGATGTAAATTCAATCAGCTATTTATTTTCACATGAAGCGACGATACGAGGTACAAGGTGTGTGTGAGTGACACAGCGTGGCAGAGGCGAGGGACAATGATACGCGAGTTGACTCTGCCAAATGTCGACTGGCGAAGTGTTTGGAACCACTTTATTTATACAGAAATAATCGTTTGATGTTTAGCCGCTGTGTAGGCATTTATTCTGGTAGCTTTTAAGGGTTCTTTTGTTTCACGTTGAGGTAGCTAGCTAACAGCTAGATGGCGCTGTATATTTCACAGATGTTATTTCCGGTGGCTGTACATATACATAAATAACATTACAAATGCTTAGATAACATTATAAATTGCTCGCGATTAAAGAAAATGTAAAGGAAGGGGTGAACAACCGAGCCAACACCTGAGCAAAAGACAGCAACGTCGCGAGGAGTACTGGGCAACCTCTCTAATAATTTTTGAGGCAAGCCAGCACACTCGCAGCGTTGTCTCGAGTGATGGCGAGGCTAATGCGCTGGAACAGCCAAGTGCCCTCACGCTCTATTAGGTGAGCCGCCTAGTGAAGAGAGGAACCTCGCAGTCAGCGGCCCGACCCTTTGCTGCCTCAATGCAAAGGCATGTTTGTTGTTGGTCTCCGACTCACTGGCGGAGGAATTTTCCCCCAGGCAGCTGGGGGTGGGTACCAAGTTGGGATGTGAGGCTGCTGTCCACGCTACCAGAGCATTTACCAACTTAACCTCAGGAATGCCTTTAACTCCGTCAGCCGCGACGTCGTCCTCAGCTCAGTAAGAGAGAGGGTCCCACAACTCTACCACTTTGCTTGGCAGGCTTATCGGGAGCCCTCCTACCTCTCTTTAATATATAATTATATATTCGTGTACAGATATTTTTGCATACACAATAACAAAATATAAACAAACGTATTTATTTCACGAGGCTCGTTAAGGATAAATATATATCAAATATATAAGAACTCTAGAGCAAATCCCGAGCAACGTCAGGCCATTCAGCTAGTATATACTAAAGTTTTAATATATATATATATAGTTACTAAGGTTTTAGTATATATATATACATAGTTACTAAGATTTTTATATATATGTAGCGAAATCTGTCCACGCTTTGAACCTTAGGTGACACCTAGAAGTCAAATTCTAGGTCACCATCCTTTTCGGTGTGGACAGGTTAATGCGTGGGCGATCCCTCAAGGTGGGAGACAGAAAGCGACAGGTATATAAAGCCTATATTTTCCCACGTTTTACACAGAGAGATCAGAACCATACTCTATATTACAAGCTATGGAAAGATTCACCGCCTACTACAGGCCACAGAGGTCTACAGATCATTACTCTCTCTCCCCTGGTCGCAGACTACTCCAGCCTCATGAACCAACAACAAAATAACATTGTCAACCTTCGCAACTCGTGGTAACTTGTTTATTGTTCTTTTTGACTGAAGTGAAGTGAACCTTTTTATATATAAAGTAAATCAGCTTTTCTTGTTATTTCAACTAACAACCCTGTTATTCATCTAACAATTTCTTACTAATACCCTTCGTTACATATATATGCCAACAACAACCCTGAGCACCTTTTTGAATTCTATGTGTCCCACACTTGTGGGCATGCCTACAAATTCAGAAAACAGCTCAGCTCCCATGACTTTCTGAAACATTTTTTCATGCTCAGAGTTGCTGAAGCATGGAACAAACTACCTGCATCAGTTGTTAGCTGCTGGGACACTGCATCTTTTAAAACCTACATGCTTCCTGAAATTCACCAACACTACACCTGATATCTCCTCCATCCATACGCACGCACACATGTATATCATGACTCATACACTGTTCACTTTCCTGACATTTCTACATTATTCTATGTACTATACATGCACCTTTGATGAGTTGTAGTGCACCCGAGCACTGTACACAATAATTTCATTATCTTGTGGAGAGGACAAGTTCCGTTGGTGAGGCAGTCCATCTGCTGCCAGCACCCTCTACGTGGAGAGCTGGGCATACCGTGGTTAATGATGCGCAGACATGCGCTGAGGCTGTGACATCTCCAGATATTCTGCCTAAACGGTGAACAGGTGTGGTCGCCATTTATCAGACGAGCTTTCCGCAGCTCGTTTCTTTGACTGAGCTGCAGTCCTGGGTCAAGAAGAGACTGAGACTGGGTGACTGGCACCTGGAATGTTGCCAGGCACTCACTGTCCTCTACCAAGCGGGCAATGCGATCATTGGAACTTCCACTCTCAAGTTCTATAGAGGATTAGTGGTGGGCAAGTGCGATGATGCACTCGGAGAAGCTTTGGGCCTTGACGAAGTCAAACTGACCAGTCTGTTCCGGAGGACTTTCGAGCCGGGGATGATGGACAATTTCCAGAAATCCCTCCTTGGCAATGCTACCAGGGGCACTGCCGGTTCGAGGTAAACTCTACAGGCACGGAAGTGCTGTCAGACGGACCTGCCCAAGATGCGCACAGAGCGACGGAACCGTTCTAGACGCACTTGTCCAATGTCCAAGTATTACTGACTTGTGGAGTTATGTCTAACAGCTACTGTCGCGTGTAGAACGGATCCGGCTATTGGCCGAGTCCATAGTGAAGATTGACCCGCCGCCTTCCTTTGGTCAGGAAGGGAATGTAATTTCCTCTGTCTGGTGGCAGTTGCGAAAGAGGTTATATGGTGGACCAGATTGAAAGGACTGAAGACAGACACTTTTCTCTTCGGCCAATCCCTCATCAACTTATTCAAGTTTCACCTGGAAAAGAAAGGTGAGGGTGGAGAGAGAAGTGCTGTGCCCCAGTACATTTGCTAAAAGGTGGATTAATATGGCGAGAATGGCCCGTGTGAATGGGCCTACTTTGACCATGCGCCTATAGGCTAGCTAATTTGAGGAGAGGGGTGTAGGACGGATCCGGTTATCGACTGAGTCCATTGTGCAGATAGCCCCGCCATCCTCCTTTAAAGAGGAAGAAGGGCAGGCAGTTTTTATCTGCCTGGTGGCCATGGCGAAAGAGATTGTGTGGTGGACAAGGTTGAAAGGGTTGAAGACAGACACTTTCCTCTTTAGCCAATCCCTGATTAACTTTTTCAAGTTTCACTTGAAGAGGTAAATCAGGGTGGAGAGACAAGTGCTGTCTTCTAGTAAGTTTGTTGAAAGGTGGGTGAAAGTGGCGAGTGTGCTCCGAGAAAACGGGCCCGCTCTGAGTATGCACCTGTAGACTGAGGAGTGGGACAACTGAGAGAGGGCGCTTGCCCTGGTAGTCAGGGTGGCCGTGGTCTTTTGTGTGGTTTTCGCAATGAGTGATGCTCGGAAGTTTTCCCCCTATTGGGGAATCTTTTGTTGTTTGAATTTTTTTGATATTTCTATCTTGTTATAACCTTTTTTACACGACCAAAACCCACTTTGTATTGTCCTGTACCGTTCTGTGCCTCTGTAATGTTTTTCTTCATGTTAGCCCTTGTGGCAAATAAAGAAACCATTATTTTGCTTTATTATTATTGTTTTGTTTTCTGTTTTTTTAATATTTTAAAATATTTTTAAAAATATTTTTTATCTTTATTGTTTTTATTGGAATATATATATATATTTAATACACAAACACTTCCGTCTCACTCAACAAACATTAGAATATACCTTAGTATAATCCCAATTATACGTTTGGGGTGGTAACTATATGTATTTTGCGGATAGCCAGTTGTATTATTTTATATGAGACATAATTAAATACATCCCTCTTTCCAAACGATCGTTTCATTATAAGTTTTATGCAAGTGGGTACTTATAAATCATCAGTGGATGCCCAACAATATCAATATAAAAAAAACCCTACCGATATTAACATTCAGCGATGGTACCCGTCAATGTTTGAGTGACCGCCAAATTTGAAATTCCAGCAGTCTCACAAAGAGAAATCTCACACCGTCACCAAGCGGGAAGGGGAGGTCATCGCAAAACATAAAAGGATTAAATAATATGCACGCAGGTCAATTAATTCTGTCAAGAATTTTAACCATGCGTGAAGAACTCAATTGGATATAAAAAAAAATATATATGCATGTCTTATTTATACATGCATAGAGGTATTTTCTCAGGCTAAAAACAGAGACAAGATACCGGAAAAACAATCAATATTTCATACAAAGAATAAATAAAGTCATATATATATATATATATTGTATGTTTATATGTCATCATCATCATCATCATCATCATCACCGTTTTACGTCCGTTCTTCCATGCTAGCATGGGTTAGACGGGTTGTCCTGTTGTGGGCAGTGTCTGGTCGGCTGACCATGCCTTGCTCATACAGGAATTGATTTTGGCTTGATTTCTACAGCTGGATGCCCTTCCTAACACCAACCTCATTTACAGTGAGTGCTGGGTGCTTTTTCCGTGGCGCCTACACGTCCACTTTACAGTGTGGGCTGGGTACTTTTTTGCCGTGGCACCTCCACGACCACCTTGCAGTGGGGGGTGTGGGAGCATATTGTCTATATGCTTCAGTTTGTACCCATGAGAGGTCGGGTACTCTGTATTAGTGCGTGACGCCAGAGGTCACGGTCCTGTGTCATCGCCTTTGAGAGGTGTAATTGGGTAAGATCGGCTTTTATCACCTCATCCCAGGTCTTCTTGGGTCTCCCCACTCCGCGGTTTCCATTGACTTCTAGTGCTCTGCACCTTTTTATGCAGCTGTCATCCTTCATACGCATCACATGTCCATACCAATGCAACCGCCTCTCCTGCACACAGCATTTGATTCCTCTTATGTTCAGTCTCTCTCTCAATTAATTTATGCTTTGCCATTCGCGTATATTACTATTACACATCCATCGGAGCATGCAGGCTTCGTTTCTTTCTAATCTATGTAAGTCTTCCACCTTCAACGCCCAGGTCTCACTACCATGTAACATTGCTGTTCGGATACACGCATCATACAGTCTGCCACGCAGTAATACAGAAGACCCACGTTCCCTACGTGCAAAGTTAACCTACAGTTAGTAGGCCCCTCCAAACCAAACATACATCCAAACCCACTACCCCTACTCCACCCTTCCACTCCTGCCAATACCACCCTTTCTCTAAAGTAATGTCAGTACCACAACATCCAGTCCAAACTAATGAGGTTGTGTAGGTGTCACGACAAAATAAAAGGGAAAGAAAAAAAAGAAGGAAAGAGAGAAGGGAAAAAGAAACAAAAAAAAAACCCACAGTCCACGCTGTAATGTGGTCATGTAGGTAACACGGTAAAAAGTTCCCAGTTCATACTGTAAATGTGATTGGTGTTAGGAAGGGCATCCAACCGTAGAAAACCTGCCAGATAGTCCTATACGAGCGAGACACGCCTAACCCATGCTAGCGTGGAAGATAGACGTTAAATGATGATGATGATGATGATGATATGTATGTATATATATAAAAAAATAGTAAAAAAGAAAAAATAGTAGGAAATGCTAAAGGGATTTTCTCTCAGAATAACATTTATTTACAAAATAGGGATTTCTGCATTAATTTGTACCGGTTTCATCTTATATGCTTTTTCAACGATGGAAGTGTATAATGAAATTAAATTGCATATTAATAAGAATAATAAGAATGTGGAGAAAAAAAATTGGTTTCTACATACATATTTAGGTAGAAAAGTTCACATATTTGTCTGTAGTTTTCTTTCTTTCTCTCTTAGTCCTGACCTTAGCCTTATGTATATATATATATGTATGTATAGTTCTGTATATGTATAGATGAGGGCGGCTGTGTATGTAGAGGTAGCGGTGGGAATGTGCGAATGCGGGTTAGTTAGTGAATGTTTGCCTATGTATCTGTGTGGATGTATGTATGTGGTTGTGTATATATATATATATGTGTCTGTATATATATATATGTATATATATATATGTATATATATATATATATGTGTGTGTATGTAAAAGGTAAACAGAAATAACAACATAATCGGTACAGTATATGGAAGAAATATATTAGGTTAACGCTTGAAATAGTAGGAAGAGGGTCTTAACGTTTCAGACGCTAGTCCTTCATCAGAAGAAAGAATGAGAAATTAGATGTATTGAAGGGACAGGCAGGGTGGAATTGGAAAAATGATCTTTATTATAAAAATAACAGGTTCATTCATGTTGCCATCTCTTTGAAAACTTTGTCTGTAAATATGTATATATATATACATACATATATATATATATATATATATATATATCTATATATATATATATATATATATCATCATCATCATCAACATTGTTTAACATCTATCTTCCACATGAGACGGGAATTGTCCCACTTGAGGCAAGATTGATCGGGTGACTGTGTCTCGCTCATATAGGACTATATCTGGCAGGTTTTCTACGGCTGGATGCCCTTCCTAACACCAACCACATTTACAGTGTGGACTGGGAGCCTTTTTACCGTGTCTCCTACACGACCACTTTACAGCGTGGACTGGATGTTTTTTTTTTTTGTCATGACACCTACACAACCTCTTTAGTTTGGACTGGATGTTGTGGTACCAACATAACTTTACAAAGAAAAGGTGGTGTTGATGGGAATGGGAGGATGGGGTAGTGGGTTGGGGTGTATATTTGGTTAAGAGGTGCCTACTGACTGGAGGTATATATATATATATGTATGTGTGTGTATGTGTACATGTATGTGTATGTGAGTATGTACATGCCAGATATGTGAGGGTATGTTCGTATAAGTTTTGTTTATTATCACGTCCATAGTATAATGTTCCTCTTTCCCCTACCTGTCAACACCAACGCATCCTGGCTATGACTTATAGCCTAACGAGGACTTCAAACAAGTGTGGCTGTGGAAGACAGGCAGATTGTCCTTCATGCATGAATGCATGCAGTGACTTGACTGGGTGAAGGATAGACATTGTTTTGTAAATAAACCAATTATATGATTGATAACGAACCAATGAGCCAATACCGCGGAATACCACGTTGATGTAATGTGGTAAATATAAGAAGGAATTGGGAGGTATTCATACACCATCAGAGATGAGCTTACATATTGAAGCATATCTGAGGATCTTTCGATTCCAGAGTCAGGTTCGATCACTAATAGATTGTTCCTCGAGCTGATCAACAGTGAAACATATGTAATATGATAGCAAATATGTTACGATGCAACACTGATTCTTTGTTCCTTTATTCTTATACTATATATATATGAACATTTCAAAACCCTACAAAATTAAATTTTGAACACTTATCTGTATGATGTCTAAAAACAGGTCTTATCTGTATGATGTCTAAAAAATAGCTCCTCTACTGATTCTGCTATGAGTACCAGATTGTCAGCATAGAGAAGTTTCCATGGGCAGCCAGTCTTAAACTTCTCTGTTATGGCTTGGGGAACTATAATGAATAAAAGTGGGCTGAGGACCAAACCCTGATGAACTCCTACTTGTATCTGGAATTCTTCACCAAACTCCATTCCTACCCTCACTTTACTGACAGCTCCGCTGTACATAGCTTGCACTGTCCTCACAATCCATTCCTCTACACCTAGTTTCCTTAGGGACCACCAGATGACAAATAGGAGTACTCTATCAAAGGCCTTCTCTAGGTCAACAAAAGCTAAATACAGTCGCTTATTCTTCTCTAAGAACCTATCTTGTAAACTCTGATTCCATCAGGGAAATGGCCATGCTCGATATGTAGAAAAGGAGTTGGCATAAACTCTATAGAATGTACACAATGCAGATTTTGGGTGTACAAAAGGTGTAGTGGAATAGCAGGCAAACTAACAAGAAAGGAAAACTACATGTGTAGTAGATGTTCAGGGAAAATTGATAGTAGAAGTGTCAAGTTATTTTACCTAGGTAAAATAACTTGACTTATTTGTTATTATTGTATCGGTAGAGGGTCGGACGCCATGCTTTGCAGCATAGAGTTACTTAACTGGAAAAAATGATTTGTATCTGTAATTCAAATAATTTTTTCCAATTAACTGGTGCAATGTAATAAAAAATGTCTTCTCACATATTGTGCCATGCTGAATCTCCCTAAGAATTATGTTAAGAATACATGTGTCTGAGGAGTACTGAGCCACTTATACATTAATTTCAATGACAGGCTGTTCTGTTGATCAAGCAACTGAAACACAGGTCATTGGAACCGACAGAGGTTCAACAACAAACACAATCATTACATCACTGTCCAATGTAAGATTTCTTTACATTAGATATGTTTGCTGCTGTTTTTCTTTTCTGCTCTACATCTATCTATCATATGATGTAAAATGTTTTACAATCTCAGTAGACAGAATGGTAAATGTGCTACTAGAGTTCTAATTACGGAGGATAATATATCATACATTCTAAATTTTCTGCATCATTTATATATATTGGTAGATTGGCATTATCGATAGAGGATCCAACGCCATGCTTTGTAGCATAGAATTACGGCCCTTTACGTTCTGAGTTCAAATCCTACTGAGGTTAACTTAGCCTTTCATCCTTACGGGGTCGATAAAATAAAGCACCAGTAATGTACTGGGGTAATTGCTAGCTTTGTGCCAAAAGTAGAAACAATTATTTTCATTGTTAAATTAATACCTAATATATATATATATTTACTAAGGTGATTTATGATTGGGTTGGAAACCAAGCTGTTTCCATGGTGATATGCAGGAAGATCTGTTTATCTACCAAGGCAATTTATCATGGTAGACTTATAGCTGGTGAAAAGAATAAAGTTGAAGTAAGAATAACATCAGGTATTAGAGAGATATGTATATAATTTTTGACACCTCTGTTTTCTTTTTACTTCAACTCTACATTTTCACCAGCTTTTGTAGTTGTTTTTTTATGTGTCAGTGTCATGTCCTTATGGATAAACAAATACACTGCAACAGTGTAATAACAATATAATAGAAACAAACAACAATAACCACATGTAATGGAACAACAATCTTTTAGGAACCAACAATCCAACTCACTAACTCGAACTGTGAACTTGAACTCCAGCTTTACTAACATGAACTGTGGAACTAGTACCGACCTGCCCACTTACTCATTACTCAAGCCGCTATTATTTATATGTAGTGGTCCAGCCCATTCTTGCCAGGGGAGTGGGGGTGTCGTACTCTCACAGATCAGTCTGTGAAATTGAATGCTTTCATTTCTAAAAAATTAAGGCAATTTTGAAATTAGGTGTGCCCTTTAGAAAGCCAAACAAGCCACAGTTTGCCCATGACTGGTCTAAAGCAGTGATGCATAATGTATGGGGCACTAGTGTTCTGTTCTAAGTCAACCAGTAATGGTCCATACCAAAGTTTTGGTGGTTTGCAGCAACATTTTATGTCCTATTGCATTCAGGGCTGGTGCCACTATTAAAGCCATCTAGGCAGCCACCTAAGGTACAGACCTCAGAAAGGTGCATTGCTACACTTTAACCTTTTAGCATTGAAACTGGTCATATCCAGCCAGAATTCTCTCACCTCTTTCAGTTCAAACCGGCTGTAACCAGCTGCTTGTGTTAAGGTATTGTTCTTAAAATAAATAATATCAAAATCTCATAGATTCAATATTATGTGAAATAATTATGTGACAGAAAGTGTTTACCGTGAAAATACAATAGTATATATAGAATAATATAAATACTAAAGGGTTAAAAGATCCTAGTTTTATACAAATTTGTCTAATCAACTTAAATATTTAGCAATTTTCTGTGATCAATAATTATCACTAAACAACTTTGCTGCATATATCCTAAGAAGCTGAAATATCCAAAGAAGTGGAGAGAGTCATGTGGTTTAATGACTGGTCACATGATTTGGCATGGGTGAGTGTGTACTATACAGTGGAAAATGCAGGCTTAGTAATTTTGTTAGTGTGCTTAAAGAAAAGTGTCTGGGATTGTTGAAAGTATTTTATTTGGGAGAATGGAGCTACCGTAAAGTACTAATTACCTAAGTGTCAGCCATAACTTCATTGCATAATACAATTAAAATTACCGTATTTCCCGGCGTCGAAGACACTACTTTTTTCCTAAAATAAGTCTAGAAAAATCTACCATGCGTCCTGGAGGCTGAAGGTTGTTTATTATTTTTTTTTTAATTTTTGGTTGTCAAAATTAGGGTGCGTCCTCGAGGATGAAACGTCTTCAGCACCAGGAAATACAGTAAATTGATATGTTGGTGGTCTGTGAAGTTTTCCTGGTGAATTTTGTGGACCACTAGTAGGTATGTAGGTAGATAGGTAGGCAGTAATGGAGTTCACTGCTCTAAAGAGATTTCTTCATGTTTATTTTCTTCTTATTTTCTTTTGGTACTTCAACAATATTATTTTTTCAATTTTGATTATTTTTGATTTTAGGGAGAACAGAGAACTACTTGTGGATCTAAAATACTGTAGCTGAACTAAAATGATTTGGGATTGGCCTGTTGCTATTGGGATTGGAGTGGTGACTGCTTCAGGCGTTCTTCTTGCTCTTATGAAATGCAAAAGGTAAAAGAAATATCAATGTATTTTACCTACCTTCATACTTACCTACTTACCTACCTATCTACATACATGATGGCTGTAACTTGGTTTTGAGTAATGCCATCTGATACTTAAGCATGAGCAGCATGGACATGGCTTCCTAGTCCTGCCAGGGACTTGCCTGTGGCCAACAGTACCATGCATCACAAACAATGTCACATATCAAGCGATGCCTGTGCTTGAAACTTTTTTAAGTATGGAAAGGTTTACCTACATACCTACCTACCTACCAACCTACCTACCTACCTACTATCCTACCTACCTTCCGACTATCCTACCTACCTACATACATACCTACCTACTTACCTTCCTACCAACTTACTCACCTACCTACCATACTACCTACCTACATACAAACTTACCTCCCTACCTACATACCTGCCTAACTTCCTACTTACCTACCTACCGACTTACCCACCTACCTATCTACCCACCCACCTACCTACCTACCAACATACCTACCTACCTACCTAGTGAATAGTGTATGAGTCATGATATACATGTCTGTATGTATATGGAGGGGGAACATTAGGTGTAGTGTTGGCGAATCTCAGGAAGCATGGAGGTTTTAAAGGATGCATGCATATCTGTTGTACGTAAAAGGAGAGTAAGATTTGCTGGCCACTGCCATCATGCCACCTCTAAGACTGTGTCCCCATTAGTGCTTTGGAAACCATAAGCAGTCACTAATAACAGCCGGTGCAAGCTCTACTATGCCGATGTCATCTCTAGAGATTCTGGTATTGAAATCCAGGATTTGGCTACGGTAATGAATGACAGACCCATGTGGAGATCAATTGTTGAGTTGATTTCAGCTGAGGCCGCTGGATGAGGAAGACATCTCTCTAGGAGAAGGTCACTCTAGGAGAAAGTCACCTGTGACTCCATTTGCATCCAATGATGTAAACCAATTCTTTTGGGGCAAATGCATTCGATGTTCAGAGAGTGGGATTGGCCCCGTGTAAAGCCTTTCCTCACCTGAAAATGCTTCAAGCACAGGCATCACTTGATATGTGACATTTTTTGCAATGCAAAGCATTGCTGGCCATAGGCAAGCCCCTAACAGGACAAAAGAGCCACATCCGTGATGCTCATGCTTAAATATCAAGCGATGTCATTACTCAAAATCGAATTACAGCCATCATCATGTATGTACGTATGTGTATCTGTGTATGTGTCTAAAACAATGAAATGATAGTGTTATTTAAGCTTCTTATACAATGGCTTATAATCTTTGCATGAGGTTTCTGTGTTTTGTGTTCAAATCCCACCGATGTCAACCTTGTCCTTCATATGAAGTTGATAAATTACCAGTCTGATATTGGAATCAATTCTTCTCTCTCTCTCTCTTTCTCTCTCTCTCTCTCTCTCTCTCTCTCTCTCTATAATATAGTTATGTGACAGCCATTTTGTGCTAGATTTGCCTGGTAATTTGATATATTTCTCCCTACTTCTCTGTCATACAGTGTTGAGAAATTGCTCAGTTGTAGGGCAGCAGCTACTGATAACCATCTACTTATATCTATCTAAATTCAGGAAATAGAAACATATATCTCTCGACCTATCTGTCTGTCTGTCTGGTTGGTCAATCTATAGTTATCTCATCATCATCATCATCATCGTTTAATGTCTATCTTCCACGCTAGCATGGGTTAAACAGGAATTGTCCTATTTGGGGCTGGATTGGCAGTATCGGTAGAGGGTCGGACGCCATGCTTTCCAGCATAGTTACGTCCCTTTACGATCTGAGTTCAAATCCCACCGAGGTTGACTTTGCCTTTCATCCTTACGGGGTCGATAAAATAAAGTACCAGTAATGCACTGGGTAATTGCTGGCCTTGTGCCTAAAGTAGAAACAATTATATTATTATTATAGTTAGTTACTTTCACACAGTCTCTCTTGACATTTCGTATGGAAAAAATATTTCAGTTTTACAAACGGACTTCAGGAAAAAATTAAGTTCATGAACCAAGGTTCCATTGTATATGGGAATTAATTAAAATTTAATCATCAATGAACTCCTATTTTTAAATTAAGTGATGCCACTTTATACACAAAATATTTTATAATTTTATACAAACATAAATCTTCAAATTCATGAATTTACTCAAAGATTCTCTTTCTTACAGTAAGCTAAGGTGACTACATTTCATAGATAAGATAGCTTAATAAATTACTCTACAACAACTAAGTATAAATTCCAATAGTAGTTTGAAGATAGATAGATAGATTGATAGGCAGACAGGAAGACAGATGTACGGACGCATGGAAAGAAGTCATGATAATGATTAAAGAAAATTATTGTAAGTGATTTAAATGAATGAAATATATTGATGGCTTGAGTGACAAGAGGGAGAAGGCTAAAGGAAATTGAGGATTCAACATAGAATGTTGTAAACAAAGAATTATTAAATTAAATATTTTACTATAAGCTCCATCATTTTTGATGGGTACTATCTCTCTCTCTCTCTCTGAATTGGCTACATTGCACAGTAACAAGAATCATAGGGCACCACTTACAGCATCCTTTTCTCTAGAAAAGAAGAAGTGTTGAGTAAAGAGCGAGCAACCCCTTCTTTTGTGTGTATGTGTACAGAATGGTGGATCATATATTCATGTATTTTATATCATTTTTCTGTTACTTAATAAATATTGAGTATATTATTTAATGATTTATATATTATCTAATTATTAAATCAATTAAAGGAAAAAGGTTTACCCGAAAGATATGATCATTGTTCATTTGATACCAAGAATAAAACAAGCTCCGAACCTCTCTCCTTTTGCAATAAAGTTGGAGACTTACCTCCGTATGGCTAAACTTCCTTATCAGGTAAAACTTATTTTGACATCTATACTATGTAGGTAAGAAACTTTCCGCCAAGTGGCTGGACCAAACAGCACCAAATTTGCACCATAGATGTAACTTTTTCCAAGTAAAAAAGTGAGGTTATTTTTGTCTACTGAATTTTGTTAAAAGATTAAAGACATTATTTAAATATTCACTTCTTTAAAATTTCAAATGTCAACACTTCTGGTTATATGTCATTCCTCACTTTTTCTCATGACGTCGCACAACATTCCCCTCTTTTTCTTAGTCTGTATGTCTGGCAGTCTGCATTAGATAATGTTTTTCAAAATATTTACTTCTGCATTCACAGACTGATTTTTTTTAGTTTCGGAAGATTCCGTTAAGGGTGAAAGCAGCGGTTCTTTGCTTAAACTTTAATCTATTTTAATATATATATTTGTGTACAGATATTTTTGCATACACAAAAACAAAAACCTATTTATTTCATGAAAGCACAGACGGCTTATCATCATTGTTACTGTTCAAGGTTAGAGGACCACAGTCTTTCCAAGATCTGAGAACCATCAATGGCCATCAATGTTCCACTCACCGTTTGGCTTGCCAGATGCTTGGTATGTTACACGATGACAGCCATTGGCACCTCACCCTGCAAAAAACAGCAACTGCTAAAGTCCCTTCACAGCTGCGAAAACTTTTTGCTATTATGCTGCACAACTGCGATCTCGCTGACCCTCTCGCACTGTGGAACAACCACCGTGAAAGTCTAGCTGAGGACATCCTCCACCGCACACGCAGACACAATCCAAATGTAACATACGATGTCGTTTTCAATGAGGCGCTTATTTGTCTTGAAAACAGTGTCCTGGAGATTGGTGGTAGGCCTCTAAGTCACTACAGCTTACCTGCTCCTGACAGGGGTATCCAGAGGTCAACGTCTACAGAGTTTCTCCGCGAGACGAGCTACGAAATCAGTGATTCTCCCATGGTCAATTGTATGTAGGATGCTCTAGGGTTAGCTCACCAAACAATCTCTTCATCTTTGCTCCGGAGGGCCGAACAAAAAATATTGTATACTCTGGGGCTCTAACAATGTGATTTAAATGTTTTCTGTTACTTGGAATTTCCATTATGGTTGTACAAATTATTGTTTGTTAAAAAATGTGTTCTCTGTTCAGCCTTTATTGTTGTAACTATCAATTTTCTTTAACGTACTGGCTGCTGAACTGGGGAATTCTAAAAACTATTTAAAGCCAACATCAGAGCACGTTAACCCCTCCCCCCTCGCAAACTTGAGAGGGCGTGTGGTATCTTTGCACTGTTATTTGGGGTGGATTCCTGAAAAAGATAAAATGCCGGTATACCAAGCCGGGCGCCAGCCGGACGGGCCAGCTAGTGATTAAATAATTCTCCCATTCTCTCATCTCCTCAATCCATATTATTCTAATCAGTTTTACATATGTAGAGCAGTCTCTTTCATTCATGTAAAGACACATGGCTTAGTGGTTAGCGTGCTTGGTTCATTATTGTAAGGTTGTGAGTTTGATTATTGTCCTTGAGCAAGACTTTTTTTTTTACATTGCTCCAGTCCACTTAACTGGAAAAAAGGATTTGTATTTGTAATTCAAATAATTTTTTCCGGTTAACTGGTGCAATGTAAAAAAAATGTCTTCTCACATATTGTGCCATGCTGAATCTCCCTGAGAATTATGTTAAGAATATGTGTGTCTCAGGAGTACTGAGCCACATTGCCAGGGAACGTCTTCACGAAGCAAATTATCGTCTTACTGTTTTCCTTCGGTTGTAACGTTTTTTGAAATATTTACTTCTGCATTCACAGATTGATTTTTTTAGTTTCAGAAGATCCCGTTAAAGGTGAAAGCAGCGATTCTTTGCTTAAACTTTAATGTGTTATTTTAATAAATATATATATAATATATTATATATATATAATATATTATATATAAATAATATATTAATTATTATTATTATACAATATATTATTATATAATATATTATATATATATATAATATATTATATATATA
>CAXHJY010000936.1:25000-27500 GCA_964016885.1 Eledone cirrhosa
ATCTTACATACAATGAAATTAGCATATTGACACTACAGAACTTGAACAATTTAGTTATTGTACAATGTTGTATAATGTGATGGTACAAACAAAATGATGGCTGACAGAAACAACTACGACCTTAGGTCTTTACGATTAAACCGTACATCATGGCGGAAAACAATGACGGATATATAACTTAATCAAACAGATATTCAACAATTTGAACATTGTATATTAATAATCTGTTGATAAATTCAAAGAGATTTGCGAAGTTATAAGAGATCAATTATTCAAAGAGATTTTATACTGGACTTGATGTTTTGATACTGTGAAATGTTTATGTGCGGCTGCTTAAGCTAAGGATATTCTACAGCCATAATATAACGTTAGAGATCTATGGTGGTATCATAGTAACCTACCACTATTTATCTTGAATATCTGTGAAGTAGTAAAAGGTCTTTGAAGATCAACAACAGTTGTTGTTGAAGCCAGTTTAAAGCTGAACAAATAAATTACTTTTTGTTTCAACTGAAACATCCCCTTTAACTAATCACTGGTGTTTGTGTGTATATATATATATATATATATATATATATATATATATATATATAGTGAGAGAGAGAGAGAGAGTAGATAGATATAGATAGAGATATACATACAAACAGATAAATACATATATAGTTACAGTTATATATATCTACACATATATATATTTGTATGCATGTATATATATATATATATATATATATATATATATATATATATATATATATAATTCACACTCGTATATATACTCATGTATATATACGGGTGTATGTGCGTGTTTATTCATTTATTTATGTGACAACTAAATAAACACATAAATAAATAAAACAAACACCCAGATGTAACGCATGCGCAAACTATGCACACAACACACAAAACACAATAAAGATGGTGTAGGAGAGAACAAAGGAGAGACACACAAAATAAAAACCTAGTCACTGAGGAGGTCACATAATGTGTGACAAAAGAGCTTTGACAATATATTAACAACCTTCCGGTTATCAAACCAACTACCAGCCGGAAACTTATAATAAATTGAAGTGAAAACCAACAGGTGCGTGTGTTTTTATTGGCAGCATGACCCTCCCAAAGTATAACAATATATATATAGAGGGATATTTCCCGGCGTCAAACACGCTACCTTTTTCCTAAAATAAGTGTCAAAAATCTACCATGCGTCCTGGGGGCCGAAGGTTATTTATTATTCTTTTCAAACTTTTAGTTGTGAAAATTAGGGTGCGTCTTCGAGGACGAAGCGTTTTCGGCGCCGGGAAATATGGTGTGTGTATGTATATGTGTATATATATATATATATATATATATATATATAATTACAACAGTGACAAACAGGACTCAAGTTTCGTTCGGTTCTGGGCCCCAACTCCTTTAGCCGGTCATGTTTTTTTATTCATTTATCTCATAACAGGCAGGCAGAAGGAATTGTGGCCCAGAACCGAAAAAAAACTTGAGTAACTGTTTATTTCACTGTTGTTTAAGTTAAGTGGAAATATCCAAGAGTAAGAGGAAATATCCAAGAGTAAGTTAAGTGGAAATATCCAAGAGTAAGAGCACTCAGTCCATTTTTTATTTCAGTATATATATATATATATCCAGGGAGTGTTACCTGAAGTTACTGTAGGTTCACCCGGGTGAGCAATCGATCTTTAGGTTCACTTCTGTGTCGAGGTGTAGAGCTAGTCAGAGTGTAGTATAATAAAATAAAACAAGGACAAGTGGTTACTCCCTCAGTACGTTTATTGGTTGGTGACGCGCGTTTCGCCACCGATCAGCTCAAGGTTCGATCTGTATCGATCTAACCCGACTCTGTAATCCACGGCTCGTAATAAAAGGGTCTGACGAGCCGTGGATTACGTAGTCGAGCTAGATCGATACAGATCGAAACTTGAGCTGATCGGTGGCGAAACGCGCGTCACCAACCAATAAACATAATGAAGGAGTAACCAATCGTCCTTGTTTTATCCCGTCGAGGTTAACTTTGCCTTTCATCCTTACGAGGTTAATAAAATAAAGTACCAGTAATGTACTGGGTAATTGCTGGCCTTGTGCCAAAAGTTTAAAAAATTATCTACATATCTAAAATACAGAATATCTGTCTGTGTCTGTCTGACTCCTTAAAACTCGAGAACCACCCAACCGATTGTTTTCAAACTTTACATATGTAATACGTATGGTCCTGTGAGTGTTTTGAGAAAAGAAAATTAAAATTGTCAATGCCCTAGGGACCGCTTTAGGCGATTTAGCGATCTCTCCCTATAATTCTTAGTATTTTTTTTTTTTTAGATAGATACATAGATATAACGTTGCGCCCTTATAATATCTGTCTGTATGTCTGGCTGTCTGCATTACGACATCATGACGCCGTGTGCGCGTGTGTGTATATATATATAGTGTGCAACGTTTTTTCGAAATATTTACTTCTGCGTTCACAGATTGATTTTTTTAGTTTCAGAAG
>CAXHJY010000937.1:0-5000 GCA_964016885.1 Eledone cirrhosa
AGTGTAGGGAAAAAAAAAAGACAGCGTTGAGAGAGAGAGAGAGTGAGAGGGAAGGATGGAGAGAGAGAATGAGAGAGAAAGGAGAGAGAGGAAAGGATGGAGAGAGAGAATGAGAGAGAAAGGAGAGAGAGGAAAGGATGGAGAGAGAGAATGAGAGAGAGAGGGGAGAGAGAGAGAGGGTAAAGGATGGAGAGAGAGTGAGAGAGAGAGAGAGGAAAGGATGGAGAGAGAGAGAAAGAGAGAGAGCGAAAGAGAGAGAGAGAGGAAAGGATGGAGAGAGAGTGAGAGAGAGAGAGAGGAAAGAATGGAGAGAGAGTGAGAGAGAGGAGAGAGAGAGAAGAGAGAGAGAGAGGGAGAGAGAGAGAGAGAGAGAGAGAGAGAGAGAAGAGAGAGGGGATAGATAGGAAAAGAGAGAGTGACAGAGAGAGGAAGAAGAGATAGGAAATTAGAGTGAGAGAGAGGGAATGAAGGAGGGAGAGAGAGGGAGAGAGGCAGGGAGAGTGAGAGAGAGAGGGAATAGATAGGAAAAGAGAGAGTGAGATAGAGAGAGGGAGAGAGAGAGAGGAAGAGAGAGAAAGATTATATTTTGTTTCTTTTAAGAAATTTTCCTCTATTTCATACTTGACTGGTTGACTGGTAAATGGTGGCTGTACACTTTATTAATGTGACCAGCAGACAGCAGCAGCAGCAGCAGCAGCAGCAGCAGCAGCAGCAGCATCACCATCATCTCTATCATCATTACTATCATCATAATCATCGCTACCATCATCACTACCACCACCACTACCATCATCATCATTTTCATCATCATTACCATCACGACCGTCATCACATCATCATCATCACTATCACCATTATTACCATCATCAGCAGCATCCTATGTAACACTACCATCATCATCATCATCATCATCTTCTTCACCACCGCAGCACAGTTACGTCCCTTTACGGACTGAGTTCAAATCCCGCCGAGGTTAACTTTGCCTTTCATCCTTACGGGGGTCGATAAAATAAAGTACCAGTAATACACTGGAGTAATTGCTGGCCTTGTGCCAAAAGTAGAAACAATTATTACAGTGGATTGGCAGTATCGGTAGAGGGTCGGACGCCATGCTTTGACGCATAGAGTTACGGCCCTTGCCATTCTGAGTTCAAATCCCGCCGAGGTTAACTTTGCCTTTCATCCTTACGGGGGTCGATAAAATAAAAGTACCAGTAATACACTGGGTTATTGTTGGCCTTGTGCCAAAAAATAGAAACAATTATTACCATCATTACACCATCATCATCATCATCTTCACCACCATTATTACCATCATTACAGCATCGTCATCATCATCATCATCATCAACATCATCATCATCATTATCAATACCATTACAAATTATGAGGCGGACACTCCAGCCATCTCTGCTACCAATTATCATCATCATCATCAACATCATTACCGACATAGTCTAAATCATTGCTGTTTTGTTGTTGTTGTTGTTGCTGCTGCTGCTGTTGTTGTTGCTATTCTTTTTGTCGTCACAATATAATAAAAGTATGTTTATTTTACCGAATTCTTCAGGTGAATCTACCTCCAGCAATGTCGCACCTGGACTAATCAACCACAGGTGTCTAAGTCAATATTGTCATATATCAAGTTATAGTGTCATCGATAACTTTTTAACATCCTATAACGAGATAGCAGAAAATATCTAGAAAAATGTTTCTAAATTCCAATGTTTATAGTAAAAACTTTAATGTTTAATGTGATGTCATAGTTTTTTGTTTTATACTAAATGTTTATAGTATCTTTACTAGTGGACAGATTGTTGTGAAAATGTGCAGTATTACAGTAAAGACTTTCATATTTAATGTGATGTAGTCATAGTGATGTTTTATACTAAATGTTTATAGTATCTTTACTAGTGGACAGATTGTTGTAAAAGTTTGTAGTTTTACAGTAAAGACTTTCATATTTAATGTGATGTAGTCATAGTGATGTTTTATACTAAATGTTTATAGTATCTTTACTAGTGGACAGATTGTTGTAAAAGTTTGTAGTTTTACAGTAAAGACTTTCATATTTAATGTGATGTAGTCATAGTGATGTTTTATACTAAATGTTTATAGTATCTTTACTAGTGGACAGATTGTTGTAAAAGTTTGTAGTTTTACAGTAAAGACTTTCATATTTAATGTGATGTAGTCATAGTGATGTTTTATACTAAATGTTTATAGTATCTTTACTAGTGGACAGATTGTTGTAAAAGTTTGTAGTTTTACAGTAAAGACTTTCATATTTAATGTGATGTAGTCATAGTGATGTTTTATACTAAATGGTTATAGTACCTTTACTAGTGGACAGATTGTTGTAAAAGTTTACAGTATTACAGTAAAGACTTTCATATTTAATGTGATTAGTCATAGTGATGTTTTATACTAAATGTTTATAGTATCTTTACTAGTGGACAGATTGTTGTGAAAATGTGCAGTTTTACAGTAAAGACTTTCATATTTAATGTGATGTAGTCATAGTGATGTTTTATACTAAATGGTTATAGTACCTTTACTAGTGGAGAGATTGTTGTAAAAGTTTACAGAATTACAGTAAAGACTTTCATATTTAATGTGATGTAGTCATAGTGATGTTTTATACTAAATGTTTATAGTATCTTTACTGGTGGACAGATTGTTGTAAAAGTTTACAGAATTACAGTAAAGACTTTCATATTTAATGTGATGTAGTCATAGTGATGTTTTATACTAAATGTTTATAGTATCTTTACTGGTGGACAGATTGTTGTAAAAGTTTACAGAATTACAGTAAAGACTTTCATATTTAATGTGATGTAGTCATAGTGATGTTTTATACTAAATGTTTATAGTACCTTCACTAGTGAACAGATTGTTGTAAAAGTTTGCAGTATTATAATAAAGACTTGAATAATATTTTATTTGATGCAATCATGGTGCTGTTTTGTATTAAACATTTACAGTATCAGCCTATGAACTGATCAGGCTATTAAAGTTTCAGCTGAATCTCATACATAAAAAGATGTCCTTTTAAAACCAAGATGTACTTTAAAAATAAGCTGTACATTAAAAACAAGATATTTTTAAAAGAATCTGTATTTGAAAACCAAGATGCACTTTAAAACGAAGACGTACTTTAAAACCAAGATGTACTTTAAAAATAAGCTGTACATTAAAAACAAGACATTTTTAAAAGAATCTGTATTTGAAAACCAAGATGCACTTTAAAACGAAGACGTACTTTAAAAGCAAGATGTACTTTAAAAATCAAGACATACTTTAAAATGATGTACTTTAAAACCAAGGCGCACTTTAAAAAGACGTACTTTAAAACTAAGGCGCACTTTAAAAAGATGTATTTTAAAAACAAAACATACTTTTAAAAGATGTACTTTAAAACCAAGGCGCACTTTCAAAAGAAGTCCTTTAAAACATACTTATAAACATACATATATATCACATACACACACATACATTCACATACACACACATATATATTCACATACACACATATATATATATATATTCAGATACACACACATATATATATTCACACACATATATTCACATACACACACATATATATTCAGATACACACACACATATATATATTCACATATAAACACATATATATTCACATACACACACACATATATATTCACATACACAGACGTATATATTCACATACACACACATATATATATTCACATACACACACATATATGTTTACACACATATATTCACATACAGACACATATATATTCAGATACACACACATATATTCACATACACACACATACATACACACACACACACATACACACACACACACTTAATTGCAGTGTTTATAAAGCATTCATTGGTTCAAGTATTTCTCCAGTGTACTTGGAGTGTAACGGGTGGAGGCGGGAGGGTCGTGGTTGGAATGGTGAGGGTCGTGGTTGGAATGGTGTAATTTGAGTATTGATTAATGTATAGAATAAAGGCAACCAGATGAATACACACACATACACACATACACACATACACACATACATATACATATACATATATATATATACACATACATACACATATACACATACATGCATATACATATACATATATATACACATACATACACATATACACACATACATACATATACATATACATATACATACACATACATACATACACATATACACATACACACACATACATATACATATACATATATATATACATACATACATACACATATACACACACATACATTCATATACATATACATATATATATATACATACATACACATATACACATACACACACATAAATATATACACCTACATACATACACATATACACATACACACACATATATACATATACACATACATACATATACATACACATATACACATACATATACATACATATACATATACATACACATACATACATACATACATATACATACATACATATACATATACATACACATACATACATACACATATACACATACACATATACACATACATATACATTCACATACATACACACATGCACACTAATTCAGTCATGAACGTGAGACGGATTGTGAGATCGCGTTTATCGAAAGAAATGAAACAGTTCTAGTCTTGTAGGAGCCATTTCTATATTAAACTTCATGTTTACACTCAACTAATGTATTAAGTACCTCACTTACTGTGGTCCCCCACTCCGATTGAACCTGAGGCTCGCACACGTACAGACACACACACACGTACAGACACACACACACACACATTATATATATATATATACGTGCAAAAGGTTCAGTAAGACCGAAGAAAACTGGTGAGAGTACTAGAGTCGTCACTCGATGCAGAGTGTATATAATAACAAAGAGGAGACTTTACATTGGAGATTTATTGTTCAACCTGGTTACAAATGTTTCCCAGACAGACGACTCGTGATCTGGGGTTATCCCAGACCAGACTCCAAGCCTGCCTAA
>CAXHJY010000938.1:12500-52908 GCA_964016885.1 Eledone cirrhosa
TGGTGGTGTGAGCGAGGACAGTGGTACGGCTTTGCCTACGATACAATAAGGTTTATAGTATGTGGAAAGTTTTTGATATTTTGGTGTTTCCCTGCATCCGAGACTGTATATCATACAGATGTATGAGAATAAATGACTTAATAATCCAGCCCACATAATAAGATCGATTGCCTGCTTCAACTGCCTGACCCTGCAAATATCATTCTGACGCACTCTAATCATGTATAAATAAGACACGCGTGCATGCTACACGTGAGACTGTTTCATACACTGACTACTCTAAACTTTCCTCTTGCTTTATCTTCATAGACTGCCAACGCTTCATGTTTATCTTTATTTTCATTCTTGTTTTTATTTTATTTTTATCCTGTAACCTTTATATGTAAATTGCCATGCTATATCATTTGATGAATGTCACCCCACTGTTGATCAATATGCGCATATGTTTTATGTGTCTCTTGGGTTGAAAAGGAGGTCAAGTATGTTATAGATCAGTAAATAGTTGCTCCGAAGAATCCAAACCTCGGTTTGGAGGAAACAATTGTAAGCAAATAAATGACTTAAACTGAACTTTGATTATTGTAATCTCTATAAATATATATATATATATATATGTATGTATATATATATATATATACACACACATAGTATATATATATATACACATAGTATATATATATATGTATATATATATACTATGTATATATATATATATATATATATATATATATATATATATATATATATATATATATATATATGTGTGTGTGTGTGTATATATATATATATATATATATATATATATACCTTTGATACCTTTGATAGGTTTCGGCCAGTATTGGCCCAGGCCATGTCTAACTTAATAGCACCACCTGGCGAAGTCTTACAAATCAGTGTTTCGGCACCATGGCCCACTCGAGCAGAGAGTTATTGTTTACGGAGGCATATCCGGGTGTAGGAGGCTTATCCGGGATTTCTTGAAGGAATTTATCCAAAGACTTCTTGAACTTGATGGGGTCTGTCTCTGCTTTGATGTGTTTTGGTGTAATGTTAAAGAGTGCAGGGCCAATTGAGATGAAATAATTGTGCCGTATTGTTGTTATGTGATGCGAGTGGGATTTTTGTCGTGCGCGGATAGCACGGGGCCCAAGCTTTGGGTGTACACTAAAGGTGATGCCTACATCATTTGGGCTAAGTTGATGGAATATTTTCCACATCATACAGATAATGTAGCGCTCATGGCGACGTTGGAGAGAATAAAGTTTGAGATTTTCTAATCGACCCCAATAGTCAAGGCCTGTCATGCAATCTATCTTTTTTGTAATTGACCTTTGGGGTGCTTCAACTTTCGTGATACTTTGTTTCGTGTGGGGTGACCACAGTGCACAACAGTATTCAAAGTGGGGTCGGGCAAAAGTGGAAAAGAGAAGGACAACAGTGTGGATATCTCTCGACTGGAAAGTTCTGAGAATCCAGTAACACATTCTGCGGGCCATATCAACTTTGCTGTTTATATGAGTGGCCCAGCTTATATTGTTGTCCACAATTACTCCCAGGTCCCTGATGTTATTGGAAGCCACTAGAGTTTCACCCAAAGGAAGAGAGTATGGTAGTTTCAGAGCATCCTTTTTTCCAAAGTGGATTAGTTCAAATTTATCCTCATTCAACAGTATATTATTCATCTCTGCCCATTGGATAACAGCCAGTAGGTCTGACTGGAGGCAAGTCCGGTCACCCACCTCATTGATGACCCTTTGGAGCTTGGAATCATCTGCGAAGATTCTGATGTTACTGTGTTTGATGATGTCAGTAATGTCATTAATGTAGATGATGAAAAGAAGTGGGCCCCACACAGTGCCTTGTGGGACGCCACTGCTGAATTTGGCAGGGCTTGATTCTACTCCTTCGACTACAACATGCTGGGTTCTGCCTGTCAGGAAACATTTGATCCACTGTAGTAACCTTCCAGAGACACCAACATTGGATAGTTTTTTCAGTAGAATTTTATGATTAACCCTGTCGAAGGCCTTGCTGAAGTCAAGGTAGGTGACATCAGTGTTGGAGCCCTCTCCCAAGGCTCTCAAAACATCATCAAAGTGATGCAGGAGCTGTATTAAGCAGTCCTTTCCATTACGGAATCCATGTTGGTTGGAGTTCAGCAGGCCGTTGCTTTCAAGAAAGTTGGTTATTCGTGATCTCACCACCCTCTCAAATACATATATATATATATATATATATATATATATATATACATACACATAGTATATATATATACACATAGTATATATATATATATATGTATGTATATATATACTATGTTTATATATATATATTTACTATATATATATATATATATATATATATATATATATATATATATATACTATGTGTATATATACATATATACACGTAGTATATATATATATATATATATATAGTATATATAGATATATATATACTACATAGTATATATATATATATACACATAGTATATATATATATTTAAATATATATATACACATAGTATATATATACATATATATATATACTATGTGTATATAAGTATGTATGTATATATATATATATATATACATACATACATATATATACACATAGTATATATATATATATACATACATATATATATATATATATATATATATATATATATATATATATATATATATATATACTATGTGCGTGTATATATATATATATATATATATCGGTTTATATGTACACCAGCCAGTGAGTAATTTCTTTTTTAAATATTATCGTCTGGTAATTCCCTGAATAAACAAAAGTTTTTTCAAAACTTTTCAGTTCCAAACATGGTTGACACCTCTTGACCTGAGAGGAAACCGTGTAGTTTTACCGCTATACACACATACATATATACATATATATACACATACACACATACATACACATACGCAAATAAATACATACATACATACACATACACACACACATACACATACACACACACACACACACACATACACACACACATATACACACACACACATACACACACACACATACACACACACACACACATATATACATACACACACGGGTGTATGGGAAAAGTAAACGGAAACAACAAAGCAAACAATACAGTACAAGGAAGTTGTATTTTAGTTGAACGTTTGCTGAGTCTTGACGTTTCGGATACTGGTACTTTATCAGATGATAGAATGAGAAATAAAAAGGGGGTGAGAGAGTGGGAGTGAGAGAATGCGTGTGAGAGAGAGAGAGAGATGGTGGGAGGGAGAGAGAGAGCGGGAGAAAGAGAGAGAGTGAGAGAAAGAGAGAGAGGGAAAGATGGAGAGAGAGGGGGAGGGGAGAGAGGAGGGGAGACATTACAAAATTAAAAACAAAAGTAAATTGTTGATTTGATGGAAGTTTGAAAAGTTGTGATTCAACAACAACCACAACAACAACAACAACAACCACAACAACAACAACAACAACAGTAACAACAACTGTAACAACAACAGTAACAACAACAACAACAACAACAGTAACAGTAACAACAACAGTAACAACAACAGTAACAACAGTGGGGAGGTGGGGATGATGAGGAAATGTCGAATAAAAACAATAGAAATCGCTAGAATATGTAAGGAAAAAGTTTCTTACCAGAAACGACAGTGTAGTTATGAGAGAGGGGGAGATAAAGAGTGAAGGAGAGAGGGGGAGAGAAAGAGAGAAGGAGAGAGGGGGTAAGATATTTAGAGAGGAAGAGAGAGATAAAAAGGGGGTGGATCCCGTCCTCGTTGTTTTCAACTTAATCCGGACAACAACAACTGAAACAACATTGATAATTACCTACTGATAACACACGTGTATATATACATATACACACATATACACATACATACACACATGCACACACGTATATATATATATATATATATATATATATATATATATATATATATATATATATATATATATATATATATATACAAGTATATATAAACAAACACGCATATTCACACACGTGTATATATATATGTATGTATATATACATATATATATACAATAAATATATATATATTGCAATACAAGTATATATAAACATACACGCATATTCACACACGTATATATATATATATATATATATATATATATATATATATATATATGCTACAATTTATATAAATGTTATGTTTTATCCCATATCGAAGTTTTTTTTTATATCTTGGTTGATAATTGGTAATAACAGCTAAACTACAACTAAATTGACCAAATATGCCCTTCCCCTTCAGAAATGCTTCCACCGTCCCTGTATATATATATATATATATATATATATATATATATATATATATATATATATATATATATATATATATATATATATATATATATATATGAATGTTGGGTAATGAGTGAGAGAATACGATTGCGAATACAAGTGACCGAAATGGGTTCCTCCAAAGGGTTTGGGGGGTAATGTTACTCAAAAGAGTGTGTAGCTGGAAGATGAGAGAGTCACTCCGGGTAGAGCCGCTACTTCTCCGAATTGAGAGACCACAGCTCCGATACTATGGAGGACATGTGGTTAGAATGTCTCAGGAAAGAATCACTGAACAGATTTTACGAACAAAACCAACTGGTAGGAGACCCCGGGGTAGACCCCGAGCAAGATAGTTGGATAACATCCATTAGTTTGGCTGGTCTCATTTGGGGATCCAACTGGATCAGTTGAAGACAGTTATTTCTGACGGGACCCACTGGATGGAGTGTTTGAGGACTCTGTCCCCACGACACTTTCAGGATTAATGGGAGAAGAAGATGTTTATATGTATGTTGTATAATTCATATATTCAATATACATGTATTATATATTATATATAATGACTATATACATGTATTATATATTATATATAATGACTATATACATGTATTATATATTATATATAATGACTATATACATGTATTTTATATTATATATAATGACTATATACATGTATTTTATATTATATATAATTGTTTCTACTTTATATTATATATAATGACTATAAATATGTATATATATAAATATGTATATATATATATAAATATAAATGTATATATACTTACATCCACCCATCTTCACATTGACACAGCACTCCGCTAGTCTCTTTGACACCAATTTCATTCCTTCTCTCTCTCTCTCTCTCTCTCGATCTCTCGATCTCCCTCCCTCTCTCTCGCTCTTTCTCTCTCCCTCCTCCACATCCCTCTCCCTCTCTCCCTCCCCCTCTCCTCCCTCTCTTATATTTAACTATATTTCTCTTAACCCTCTCTCTATGTCTCACCTTCCTCACTCTCTCTCTCTCTATATATATCCCCCCCTCTCTCTCTCTACCCTTCCCAGCTCAACTTTGCCAATTATTCTCGTTAAAATACGACCCAATAAACCCCTTGTATCGATATAAAACCCCTCGTATCGATATAATTGTCTTTCCTCTCCTCAAATTGCTGATCTTAAATTACAAATTATTCCTTCTTTCTTATTTTTTCTTTCTCTCTCTCTCTCTTACTTTTCTTCCTGACTTCTTTCTCTCTCCCCTCTCTTTCTCTTTATTTTCTTCATACCTCTCTCTCTCTCTCTCTCTCTCTCTCTCTCTCTCTCTCTCTCAATCTCTCTCTCACTCTCTTTCACAATCCCTCTCTCTCTCTCTCACTCTCTCTCTCTCTCCCACTCTCTCACTCTCTCTCTCTCACTCTCTCACAATCTCTCTCTCACTCTCTGTCACCTCTCTTTCTCACAATCTCTCTCTCACTCACTCTCTCTCTCTCTCCCTACTCCACCCCCACCACCACCCTCTTCCCTTCTTTGATACAATCATTTAGAATATTGGACTCTGAGATAACTAGAAGAAGAAGAAGAAGAAGAAGAAGAAGAAGAAGAAGAAGAAGAAGAAGAAGAAGAAAAAGAAGAAGATGAAGAAGAAGAAGAAGAACAACAACAACAACAACAACAAGTCAAGGCAGTAACACCCACTACTACCTCTACTACTACCGCTACTACTACCACCTCTACCACTAGTACTATTACTACTACCACCACCACTACCACTACTGCTACTACTGCTGTTACTAGTACTACTACTACTACTACTACTACTACCACAACCCCTACTACTACTACTACTACTACTACTACCACCACCACCACTACCACTACTACTACTGCTGCTGCTATTAGTACTACTACTATCATCAACACCACTACTACTACCTTCATTATCAGACACAACTGCTGAACTGTTGCCCCATGTGTTGATGGGAAGGAATCTTAAGTATGGAATAATATCGAAGATATAATCGAGATTGTAAATATTTTCAAATTCATGGAACTACCAGGAAGGTATCCTGAACCCAGAGTCTATAAGAAGAAAGGGGGTCAACTAATACATCAGTCCAGGAGCCCGAAATCTTGGAGGAAGGAGATACCTGACCCCTTATCCCGCTAAAACATACCCTTGAATTTTGAAAGGAACTAAATCCCAGGGATGAGGCGAAAGCTGTCTTCCTCCGCCTTACAAAATTGTTCTCGGAGACCCTACCTTTTTTTGTTTTTTTTTACTGTTTAATCAGAGCGGGGAAAGGGGGGAGGGATAGGGTCGATTGCCCGTTTTAGGGTCCTTGAGAGAAAAGCAAGGGGAAGCATAAAGATATACTTAAACCAAACGAGTCGCCAAGGCTTGGGATCAGGTGGGATCTGGCTTCAGAATATTCAGGGTGCGATCTTGAGTTAGCAATAATTTAACGCAAATCGTTCTAAACCTGAGGATGCACCCTTGAAAAGTAGGGGGGGAGTATCATCGAGTAATCCCCACCTCCTTCTCATCACCCTTGGTGACAAACTCCTTCTTATCACCCTTGGTGACAAACTCCTTCTCATCCTCCTTGGTGACAAACTCCTTCCCATCCTCCTTGGTGACAAACTCCTTCTCATCCTCCTTGGTGACAAACTCCTTCTCATCACCCTTGGTAACAAACTCCTTCTCATCTTCATTGGTGACAAACTCCTTCCCATCCTCCTTGGTGACAACCTCCTTCTCATCCTCCTTGGTGACAAGCTCCCTCTCATCCTCCTTGGTGACAAACTCCTTCTCATCCTCCTTGGTGACAAACTCCTTCCCATCTTCCTTGGTGACAAACTCCTTCCCATCCTCCTTGGTGACAAACTCATTCTCATCCTCCTTGGTGACAAATTGCTTCTCATCCTCCTTGGTGACAAACTCCTTCTCATCCTCCTTGGTGACAACCTCCTTCTCATCCTCCTTGGTGACAAACTCCTTCTCATCTTCCTTGGTGACAACCTCCTTCTCATCCTCCTTGGTGACAAGCTCCCTCTCATCCTCCTTGGTGACAAACTCCTTCTCATCCTCCTTGGTGACAAACTCCTTCCCATCTTCCTTGGTGACAAACTCCTTCCCATCCTCCTTGGTGACAAACTCATTCTCATCCTCCTTGGTGACAAATTCCTTCTCATCCTCCTTGGTGACAAACTCCTTCTCATCCTCCTTGGTGACAACCTCCTTCTCATCCTCCTTGGTGACAAACTCCTTCTCATCTTCCTTGGTGACAACCTCCTTCTCATCCTCCTTGGTGACAACCTCCTTCTCATCCTCCTTGGTGACAAACTCCTTCTCATCTTCCTTGGTGACAACCTCCTTCTCATCCTCCGTGGTGACAAACTCCTTCTCATCCTCCTTGGTGACAAACTCCTTCCCATCTTCCTTGGTGACAAGCTTCTACTCATCCTCCTTGGTGACAACCTCCTTCTCATCCTCCTTGGTGACAAACTCCTTCTCATCTTCCTTGGTGACAACCTCCTTCTCATCCTCCTTGGTGACAAGCTCCTTCTCATACTCCTTGGTGACAACCTCCTTCCCATCCTCCTTGGTGACAAACTCCTTCTCATCCTCCTTGGTGACAAACTCCTTCTCATCCTCCTTGGTGACAAACTCCTTCTCATCCTCCTTGGTGACAACTCCCTCTCATCCTCCTTGGTGACAACCTCCTTCTCATCCTCCTTGGTGACAAACTCCTTCTCATCCTCCTTGGTGATAACTCCTTCCCATCCTCCTTGGTGACAAACTCCTTCTCATCCTCCTTGGTGACAAACTCCTTCTCATCCTCCTTGGTGACAACCTCCTTCTCATCCTCCTTGGTGACAAACTCCCTCCCATCCTCCTTGGTGACAACCTCCTTCTCATCCTCCTTGGTGACAAACTCCTTCTCATCCTCCTTGGTGACAAACTCCTTGTCATCCTCCTTGGTGACAAACTCCTTCCCATCCTCCTTGGTGACAACCTCCTTCTCATCCTCCTTGGTGACAAACTCCTTGTCATCCTCCTTGGTGACAATCTCCTTCTCATCCTCCTTGGTGACAATCTCCTTCTCATCCTCCTTGGTGACAAACTCCTTCTCATCCTCCTTGCTGACAAACTCCATCTCATCCTCCTTGGTGACAACCTCCTTCTCATCCTCCTTGGTGACAAACTCCTTGTCATCCTCCTTGGTGACAAACTCCTTCCCATCCTCCTTGGTGACAACCTCCTTCTCATCCTCCTTGGTGACAAACTCCTTGTCATCCTCCTTGGTGACGATCTCCTTCTCATCCTCCTTGGTGACAATCTCCTTCTCATCCTCCTTGGTGACAAACTCCTTCTCATCCTCCTTGCTGACAAACTCCATCTCATCCTACTTGGTGACAACCTCCTTCTCATCCTCCTTGGTGACAAACTCCTTCTCATCCTCCTTGGTGACAAACTCCTTCTCATCCTCCTTGGTGACAAGCTCCTTCTCATCCTACTTGGTGACAACCTCCTTCTCATCCTCCTTGGTGACAAACTCCTTCTCATCCTCCTTGGTGACAAACTCCTTCTCATCCTCCTTGGTGACAAATTCCTTCCCATCCTCCTTGGTGACAAGCTCCTCTCATCCTCCTTGGTGACAAACTCCTTCTCATCCTCCTTGGTGACAAACTCCTCCTCATCCTCCTTGGTGACAAACTCCTTCCCATTTTCCTTGGTGACAACCTCCTTCTCATCCTCCTTGGTGACAACCTCCTTCACATCCTCCTTGGTGACAACCTCCTTCTCATCCTCCTTGGTGACAAACTCCTTCTCATCTTCCTTGGTGACAACCTCCTTCTCATCCTCCTTGGTGACAAGCTCCTTCTCATACTCCTTGGTGACAAACTCCTTCCCATCCTCCTTGGTGACAAACTCCTTCTCATCCTCCTTGGTGACAAACTCCTTCTCATCCTCCTTGGTAACAAACTCCTTCTCATCCTCCTTGGTGACAAACTCCCTCTCATCCTCCTTGGTGACAAACTCCCTCTCATCCTCCTTGGTGACAACCTCCTTCTCATCCTCCTTGGTGAAAAGCTCCTTCTCATCCTCTTGGTGACAAACTCCTTCCCATCCTGCTTGGTGACAAACTCCTTCTCATCCTCCTTGGTGACAACCTCCTTCTCATCCTCCTTGGTGACAAACTCCTTCTCATCTTCCTTGGTGACAAACTCCTTCCCATCCTCCTTGGTGACAAACTCCTTCTCATCCTCCTTGGTGACAAACTCCTTCTCATCCTCCTTGGTGACAAACTCCTTCTCATCCTCCTTGGTGACAAACTCCCTCTCATCCTCCTTGGTGACAAACTCCTTCCCATCCTCCTTGGTGACAAACTCCTTCCCATCCTCCTTGGTGACAAACTCCTTCTCATCCTCCTTGGTGACAAACTCCTTCTCATCCTCCTTGGTGACAAACTCCTTCTCATCCTCCTTGGTGACAAACTCCTTCCCATCCTGCTTGGTGACAAACTCCTTCTCATCCTCCTTGCTGACAAACTCCTTCTCATCCTCCTTGGTGACAAACTCCTTCTCATCCTCCTTGGTGACAAACTCCTTCCCATCCTCCTTGGTGACAAACTCCTTCCCATCCTCCTTGGTGACAAACTCCTTCTCATCCTCCTTGGTGACAAACTCCTTCTCATCCTCCTTGGTGACAAACTCCTTCTCATCCTCCTTGCTGACAAACTCCTTCCCATCCTGCTTGGTGACAACCTCCTTCCCATCCTGCTTGGTGACAAACTCCTTCTCATCCTCCTTAGTGACAACCTCCTTCTCATCCTCCTTGGTGACAACCTCCTTCTCATCCTACTTGGTGACAAACTCCTTCTCATCCTCCTTGCTGACAAACTCCTTCCCATCCTCCTTGGTGACAAACTCCCTCTCATCCTCCTTGGTGACAAACTCCTTCCCATCCTCCTTGGTGACAAACTCCTTCCCATCCTCCTTGGTGACAAACTCCTTCTCATCCTCCTTGGTGACAAACTCCTTCTCATCCTCCTTGGTGACAACCTCCTTCCCATCCTGCTTGGTGACAAACTCCTTCTCATCCTCCTTAGTGACAAACTCCTTCTCATCCTCCTTAGTGACAAACTTCTCTCAAACTGGAGACCTGCGCTAAATGCTTGCAACAGACAGTTGTGTTTAAAAACTGGGGGTGATGAATTAAAGTCTGTCTACCTTCCCACCAAGTAAAACCACGCTGGCGTTTCAACTGAGAAGGAACGATCTGGTAGAAAGCATCAGGTCTAACTGACCTATCACACCTAACACACTGGACAACTTACTGCTGACTGACCTATCACACCTAACACACTGGACAACTTACTACTGACTGACCTATCACACCTAACACACTGGATTACTTACTACTGACTGACCTATCACACCTAACACACTGGACAACTTACTACTGACTGACCTATCACACCTAACACACTAGACAACTTACTACTGACTGACCTATCACACCTAACACACTGGACAACTTACTACTGACTGACCTATCACACCTAACACACTGGACAACTTACTACTGACTGACCTATCACACCTAACACACTGGACAACTTACTACTGACTGACCTATCACACCTAACACACTGGACAACTTACTACTGACTGACCTATCACACCTAACACACTGGACAACTTACTACTGACTGACCTATCACACCTAACACACTGGACAACTTACTACTGACTGACCTATCACACCTAACACACTGGACAACTTACTGCTGACTGACCTATCACACCTAACACACTGGACAACTTACTACTGACTGACCTATCACACCTAACACACTGGACAACTTACTACTGACTGACCTATCACACCTAACACACTGGATTACTTACTACTGACTGACCTATCACACCTAACACACTAGACAACTTACTACTGACTGACCTATCACACCTAACACACTGGACAACTTACTGCTGACTGACCTATCACACCTAACACACTAGACAACTTACTACTGACTGACCTATCACACCTAACACACTGGATGACTTACTACTGACTGACCTATCACACCTAACACACTGGATTACTTACTACTGACTGACCTATCACACCTAACACACTGGACAACTTACTACTGACTGACCTATCACACCTAACACACTGGATTACTTACTACTGACTGACCTATCACACCTAACACACTGGACAACTTACTACTGACTGACCTATCACACCTAACACACTAGACAACTTACTACTGACTGACCTATCACACCTAACACACTGGACAACTTACTACTGACTGACCTATCACACCTAACACACTGGACTACTTACTACTGACTGACCTATCACACCTAACACACTAGACAACTTACTACTGACTGACCTATCACACCTAACACACTGGATTACTTACTACTGACTGACCTATCACACCTAACACACTGGACAACTTACTACTGACTGACCTATCACACCTAACACACTGGACTACTTACTACTGACTGACCTATCACACCTAACACACTGGATTACTTACTACTGACTGACCTATCACACCTAACACACTGGATTACTTACTACTGACTGACCTATCACACCTAACACACTAGACAACTTACTACTGACTGACCTATCACACCTAACACACTGGATTACTTACTACTGACTGACCTATCACACCTAACACACTAGACAACTTACTACTGACTGACCTATCACACCTAACACACTGGATTACTTACTACTGACTGACCTATCACACCTAACACACTGGACTACTTACTACTGACTGACCTATCACACCTAACACACTAGACAACTTACTACTGACTGACCTATCACACCTAACACACTGGATTACTTACTACTGACTGACCTATCACACCTAACACACTGGATTACTTACTACTGACTGACCTATCACACCTAACACACTGGACTACTTACTACTGACTGGCCTATCACACCTAACACACTAGACAACTTACTGCTGACTGACCTATCACACCTAACACACTGGACAACTTCCTACTGACTGACCTATCACACCTAACACACTAGACAACTTACTGCTGACTGACCTATCACACCTAACACATTAGACAACTTACTACTGACTGACCTATCACACCTAACACATTAGACAACTTACTACTGACTGACCTATCACACCTAACACATTAGACAACTTACTACTGACTGACCTATCACACCTAACACACTGGACTACTTACTACTGACTGACCTATCACACCTAACACACTAGACAACTTACTACTGACTGACCTATCACACCTAACACACTGGACAACTTACTACTGACTAACCTATCACACCTAACACACTGGACAACTTACTACTGACTGACCTATCACACCTAACACACTGGACTACTTACTACTGACTGACCTATCACACCTAACACACTGGACTACTTACTACTGACTGACCTATCACACCTAACACACTGGACTACTTACTACTGACTGACCTATCACACCTAACACACTGGACTACTTACTACTGACTGACCTATCACACCTAACACACTGGATGACTTACTACTGACTGACCTATCACACCTAACACACTGGACAACTTACTACTGACTAACCTATCACACCTAACACACTGGACAACTTACTACTGACTGACCTATCACACCTAACACACTGGACTACTTACTACTGACTGACCTATCACACCTAACACACTGGACTACTTACTACTGACTGACCTATCACACCTAACACACTGGACTACTTACTACTGACTGACCTATCACACCTAACACACTAGACAACTTACTACTGACTGACCTATCACACCTAACACACTGGACAACTTACTACTGACTGACCTATCACACCTAACACACTGGACAACTTACTGCTGACTGACCTATCACACCTAACACACTGGATTACTTACTACTGACTGACCTATCACACCTAAGACACTGGACAACTTACTACTGACTGACCTATCACACCTAACACACTGGACTACTTACTACTGACTGACCTATCACACCTAACACACTAGACATCTTACTACTGACTGACCTATCACACCTAACACACTGGACTACTTACTACTGACTGACCTATCACACCTAACACACTGGACAACTTACTACTGACTGACCTATCACACCTAACACACTGGACTACTTACTACTGACTGACCTATCACACCTAACACACTGGACAACTTACTACTGACTGACCTATCACACCTAACACACTGGACAACTTACTACTGACTGACCTATCACACCTAACACACTGGACAACTTACTACTGACTGACCTATCACACCTAACACACTGGACTACTTACTACTGACTGACCTATCACACCTAACACACTGGACAACTTACTACTGACTGACCTATCACACCTAACACACTGGACAACTTACTATTGACTGACCTATCACACCTAACACACTGGACAACTTACTACTGACTGACCTATCACACCTAACACACTGGACAACTTACTACTGACTGACCTATCACACCTAACACACTGGACAACTTACTATTGACTGACCTATCACACCTAACACACTGGACAACTTACTACTGACTGACCTATAACACCTAAGACACTGGACAACTTACTACTGACTGACCTATCACACCTAACACACTGGACAACTTACTATTGACTGACCTATCACACCTAACACACTGGACAACTTACTATTGACTGACCTATCACACCTAACACACTGGACAACTTACTACTGACTGACCTATCACACCTAACACACTGGACAACTTACTACTGACTGACCTATCACACCTAACACACTGGACAACTTACTATTGACTGACCTATCACACCTAACACACTGGACAACTTACTACTGACTGACCTATCACACCTAAGACACTGGACAACTTACTGCTGACTGACCTATCACACCTAACACACTGGACAACTTACTACTGACTGACCTATCACACCTAACACACTGGACAACTTACTACTGACTGACCTATCACACCTAACACACTGGATTACTTACTACTGACTGACCTATCACACCTAACACACTGGACAACTTACTACTGACTGACCTATCACACCTAACACACTGGACAACTTACTACTGACTGACCTATCACACCTAACACACTGGACAACTTACTGCTGACTGACCTATCACACCTAACACACTGGACAACTTACTACTGACTGACCTATCACACCTAACACACTGGATTACTTACTACTGACTGACCTATCACACCTAACACACTGGACAACTTACTACTGACTGACCTATCACACCTAACACACTGGACAACTTACTACTGACTGACCTATCACACCTAACACACTAGACAACTTACTACTGACTGACCTATCACACCTAACACACTGGACAACTTACTACTGACTGACCTATCACACCTAACACACTAGACAACTTACTACTGACTGACCTATCACACCTAACACACTGGACAACTTACTACTGACTGCCCTATCACACCTAACACACTGGACAACTTACTACTGACTGACCTATCACACCTAACACACTGGATGACTTACTACTGACTGACCTATCACACCTAACACACTGGACAACTTACTGCTGACTGACCTATCACACCTAACACATTGGATTACTTACTATTGACTGACCTATCACACCTAACACACTGGACAACTTACTACTGACTGACCTATCACACCTAACACACTGGACAACTTCCTACTGACTGACCTATTACACCTAACATACTGGACAACTTACTACTGACTGACCTATCACACCTAACACACTGGACTACTTATTACTGACTGACCTATCACACCTAACACACTGGACAACTTACTACTGACTGACCTATCACACCTAACACACTGGACAACTTACTACTGACTGACCTATCACACCTAACACACTGGATTACTTACTACTGACTGACCTATCACACCTAACACACTGGACAACTTACTACTGACTGACCTATCACACCTAACACACTGGACAACTTACTGCTGACTGACCTATCACACCTAACACACTGGACAACTTACTACTGACTGACCTATCACACCTAACACACTGGATTACTTACTACTGACTGACCTATCACACCTAACACACTGGACAACTTACTGCTGACTGACCTATCACACCTAACACACTGGATTACTTACTACTGACTGACCTATCACACCTAACACACTGGATTACTTACTACTGACTGACCTATCACACCTAACACACTGGACAACTTACTACTGACTGACCTATCACATCTAACACACTGGACAACTTACTACTGACTGACCTATCACACCTAACACACTGGATTACTTACTACTGACTGACCTATCACACCTAACACACTGGACAACTTACTACTGACTGACCTATCACACCTAACACACTGGACAACTTACTGCTGACTGACCTATCACACCTAACACACTGGACAACTTACTACTGACTGACCTATCACACCTAACACACTGGATTACTTACTACTGACTGACCTATCACACCTAACACACTGGACAACTTACTGCTGACTGACCTATCACACCTAACACACTGGATTACTTACTATTGACTGACCTATCACACCTAACACACTGGATTACTTACTACTGACTGACCTATCACACCTAACACACTGGACAACTTACTACTGACTGACCTATCACACCTAACACACTGGACAACTTACTGCTGACTGACCTATCACACCTAACACACTGGACAACTTACTACTGACTGACCTATCACACCTAACACTCTGGATGACTTACTACTGACTGACCTATCACACCTAAGACACAGGACAACTTACTACTGACTGACCTATCACACCTAACACACTGGATGACTTACTATTGACTGACCTATCACACCTAACACACTGGACAACTTACTACTGACTGACCTATCACACCTAACACACTGGATGACTTACTACTGACTGACCTATCACACCTAACACACTGGACAACTTACTACTGACTGACCTATCACACCTAACACACTGGACAACTTACTACTGACTGACCTATCACACCTAACACACTGGATGACTTACTACTGACTGACCTATCACACCTAACACACTGGATTACTTACTACTGACTGACCTATCACACCTAACACACTGGACAACTTACTACTGACTGACCTATCACACCTAACACACTGGACAACTTACTACTGACTGACCTATCACACCTAACACACTGGACAACTTACTACTGACTGACCTATCACACCTAACACACTGGACAACTTACTGCTGACTGACCTATCACACCTAACACACTAGACAACTTACTGCTGACTGACCTATCACACTGGACAACTTACTACTGACTGACCTATCACACCTATCACACTGGACGACTTATTACTGACTGACCTATCACACCTAACACACTGGATGACTTACTACTGACTGACCTATCACACCTATCACACTGGACGACTTACTACTGACGGACCTATCACACCTAACACACTGGATGACTTACTACTGACTGACCTATCACACTGGACAACTTACTACTGACTGACCTATCACACCTAACACACTGGACAACTTACTACTGACTGACCTATCACACCTAACACACTGGACAATTTACTACTGACTGACCTATCACACCTAACACACTGGACAATTTACTACTGACTGACCTATCACACCTAACACACTGGACAACTTACTACTGACTGACCTATCACACCTAACACACTGGACAACTTACTACTGACTGACCTATCACACCTAACACACTGGACAACTTACTACTGACTGACCTATCACACCTAACACACTGGACAACTTACTACTGACTGACCTATCACACCTAACACACTGGATTACTTACTACTGACTGACCTATCACACCTAACACACTGGACAACTTACTACTGACTGACCTATCACACCTAACACACTGGACAACTTACTGCTGACTGACCTATCACACCTAACACACTGGACAACTTACTACTGACTGACCTATCACACCTAACACACTGGATTACTTACTACTGACTGACCTATCACACCTAACACACTGGACAACTTACTGCTGACTGACCTATCACACCTAACACACTGGATTACTTACTATTGACTGACCTATCACACCTAACACACTGGATTACTTACTACTGACTGACCTATCACACCTAACACACTGGACAACTTACTACTGACTGACCTATCACACCTAACACACTGGACAACTTACTGCTGACTGACCTATCACACCTAACACACTGGCCAACTTACTACTGACTGACCTATCACACCTAACACTCTGGATGACTTACTACTGACTGACCTATCACACCTAAGACACAGGACAACTTACTACTGACTGACCTATCACACCTAACACACTGGATGACTTACTATTGACTGACCTATCACACCTAACACACTGGACAACTTACTACTGACTGACCTATCACACCTAACACACTGGATGACTTACTACTGACTGACCTATCACACCTAACACACTGGACAACTTACTACTGACTGACCTATCACACCTAACACACTGGACAACTTACTACTGACTGACCTATCACACCTAACACACTGGATGACTTACTACTGACTGACCTATCACACCTAACACACTGGATTACTTACTACTGACTGACCTATCACACCTAACACACTGGACAACTTACTACTGACTGACCTATCACACCTAACACACTGGACAACTTACTACTGACTGACCTATCACACCTAACACACTGGACAACTTACTACTGACTGACCTATCACACCTAACACACTGGACAACTTACTGCTGACTGACCTATCACACCTAACACACTAGACAACTTACTGCTGACTGACCTATCACACTGGACAACTTACTACTGACTGACCTATCACACCTATCACACTGGACGACTTATTACTGACTGACCTATCACACCTAACACACTGGATGACGTACTACTGACTGACCTATCACACCTATCACACTGGACGACTTACTACTGACGGACCTATCACACCTAACACACTGGATGACTTACTACTGACTGACCTATCACACTGGACAACTTACTACTGACTGACCTATCACACCTAACACACTGGACAACTTACTACTGACTGACCTATCACACCTAACACACTGGACAACTTACTACTGACTGACCTATCACACCTAACACACTGGACAACTTACTACTGACTGACCTATCACACCTAACACACTGGACAACTTACTACTGACTGACCTATCACACCTAACACACTGGACAATTTACTACTGACTGACCTATCACACCTAACACACTGGACAATTTACTACTGACTGACCTATCACACCTAACACACTGGACAACTTACTACTGACTGACCTATCACACCTAACACACTGGACAACTTACTACTGACTGACCTATCACACCTAACACACTGGACAACTTACTACTGACTGACCTATCACACCTAACACACTGGACAACTTACTACTGACTGACCTATCACACCTAACACACTGGACAACTTACTACTGACTGACCTATCACACCTAACACACTGGACAACTTACTACTGACTGACCTATCACACCTAACACACTGGACAACTTACTACTGACTGACCTATCACACTGGACAACTTACTACTGACTGACCTATCACACCTAACACACTGGACAACTTACTACTGACTGACCTATCACACCTAACACACTGGACAACTTACTACTGACTGACCTATCACACTGGACAACTTACTGCTGACTGACCTATCACACTGGACGACTTACTACTGACTGACCTATCACACCTATCACACTGGACAACTTACTACTGACTGACCTATCACACCTAACACACTGGATTACTTACTACTGACTGACCTATCACACCTAACACACTGGATAACTTACTACTGACTGACCTATCACACCTAACACACTGGACTACTTACTACTGACTGACCTATCACACCTAACACACTGGACAACTTACTACTGACTGACCTATCACACCTAACACACTGGACAACTTACTACTGACTGACCTATCACACCTAACACACTGGACAACTTACTACTGACTGACCTATCACACCTATCACACTGGACAACTTACTACTGACTGACCTATCACACTGGACGACTTACTACTGACTGACCTATCACACCTATCACACTGGACTACTTACTACTGACTGACCTATCACACTGGACGACTTACTACTGACTGACCTATCACACCTATCACACTGGACAACTTACTACTGACTGACCTATCACACCTAACACACTGGATGACTTACTATTGACTGACCTATCACACCTAACACACTGGACTACTTACTACTGACTGACCTATCACACCTATCACACTGGATGACTTACTACTGACTGACCTATCACACCTAACACACTGGACTACTTAATACTGACTGACCTATCACACCTAACACACTGGACAACTTACTATTGACTGACCTATCACACCTAACACACTGGACAACTTACTACTGACTGACCTATCACACCTAACACACTGGACAACTTACTACTGACTGACCTATCACACTGGACTACTTACTACTGACTGACCTATCACACCTAACACACTGGACAACTTACTACTGACTGACCTATCACACCTAACACACTGGACTACTTACTACTGACTGACCTATCACACCTAACACACTGGACTACTTACTACTGACTGACCTATCACACCTAACACACTGGACAACTTACTACTGACTGACCTATCACACCTAACACACTGGACGACTTACTACTGACTGACCTATCACACCTAACACACTGGACAACTTACTGCTGACTGACCTATCACACCTAACACACTGGACAACTTACTACTGACTGACCTATCACACCTAACACACTGGACAACTTACTACTGACTGACCTATCACACCTAACACACTGGACAACTTACTGCTGACTGACCTATCACACCTAACACACTGGACAACTTACTACTGACTGACCTATCACACCTAACACACTGGACAACTTACTACTGACTGACCTATCACACCTAACACACTGGACAACTTACTGCTGACTGACCTATCACACCTAACACACTGGACAACTTACTGCTGACTGACCTATCACACCTAACACACTGGACAACTTACTACTGACTGACCTATCACACCTAACACACTGGACAACTTACTACTGACTGACCTATCACACCTAACACACTGGACAACTTACTACTGACTGACCTATCACACCTAACACACTGGACAACTTACTACTGACTGACCTATCACACCTAACACACTGGACAACTTACTACTGACTGACCTATCACACCTAACACACTGGACAACTTACTACTGACTGACCTATCACACCTAACACACTGGACAACTTACTGCTGACTGACCTATCACACCTAACACACTGGACAACTTACTACTGACTGACCTATCACACCTAACACACTGGACAACTTACTACTGACTGACCTATCACACCTAACACACTGGACAACTTACTACTGACTGACCTATCACACCTAACACACTGGACAACTTACTACTGACTGACCTATCACACCTAACACACTGGACAACTTACTGCTGACTGACCTATCACACCTAACACACTGGACAACTTACTACTGACTGACCTATCACACCTAACACACTGGACAACTTACTGCTGACTGACCTATCACACCTAACACACTAGACAACTTACTACTGACTGACCTATCACACCTAACACACTGGACAACTTACTACTGACTGACCTATCACACCTAACACACTGGACAACTTACTACTGACTGACCTATCACACCTAACACACTGGACAACTTACTGCTGACTGACCTATCACACCTAACACACTGGACAACTTACTGCTGACTGACCTATCACACCTAACACACTGGACAACTTACTACTGACTGACCTATCACACCTAACACACTAGACAACTTACTGCTGACTGACCTATCACACCTAACACACTGGACAACTTACTGCTGACTGACCTATCACACCTAACACACTAGACAACTTACTGCTGACTGACGTACCACACCTAACACACTGGACAACTTACTACTGACTGACCTATCACACCTAACACACTAGACAACTTACTGCTGACTGACCTATCACACCTAACACACTGGACAACTTACTACTGACTGACCTATCACACCTAACACACTGGACAACTTACTACTGACTGACCTATCACACCTAACACACTAGACAACTTACTGCTGACTGACCTATCACACCTAACACACTGGACAACTTACTACTGACTGACCTATCACACCTAACACACTGGACAACTTACTGCTGACTGACCTATCACACCTAACACACTGGACAACTTACTACTGACTGACCTATCACACCTAACACACTGGACAACTTACTGCTGACTGACCTATCACACCTAACACACTGGACAACTTACTACTGACTGACCTATCACACCTAACACACTGGACAACTTACTGCTGACTGACCTATCACACCTAACACACTGGACAACTTACTACTGACTGACCTATCACACCTAACACATTAGACAACTTACTACTGACTGACCTATCACACCTAACACACTGGACAACTTACTACTGACTGACCTATCACACCTAACACACTGGACAACTTACTACTGACTGACCTATCACACCTAACACACTGGACAACTTACTGCTGACTGACCTATCACACCTAACACACTGGACAACTTACTACTGACTGACCTATCACACCTAACACACTGGATTACTTACTACTGACTGACCTATCACACCTAACACACTGGATTACTTACTACTGACTGACCTATCACACCTAACACACTGGACAACTTACTGCTGACTGACCTATCACACCTAACACACTGGACAACTTACTACTGACTGACCTATCACACCTAACACACTGGATTACTTACTACTGACTGACCTATCACACCTAACACACTGGACAACTTACTACTGACTGACCTATCACACCTAACACACTGGACAACTTACTACTGACTGACCTATCACACCTAACACACTGGACAACTTACTGCTGACTGACCTATCACACCTAACACACTGGACAACTTACTACTGACTGACCTATCACACCTAACACACTGGACAACTTACTACTGACTGACCTATCACACCTAACACACTGGACAACTTACTACTGACTGACCTATCACACCTAACACACTGGACAACTTACTGCTGACTGACCTATCACACCTAACACACTGGACAACTTACTACTGACTGACCTATCACACCTAACACACTGGACAACTTACTACTGACTGACCTATCACACCTAACACACTGGACAACTTACTGCTGACTGACCTATCACACCTAACACACTGGACAACTTACTACTGACTGACCTATCACACCTAACACACTGGACAACTTACTACTGACTGACCTATCACACCTAACACACTGGATGACTTACTACTGACTGACCTATCACACCTAACACACTGGACAACTTACTACTGACTGACCTATCACACCTAACACACTGGACAACTTACTGCTGACTGACCTATCACACTGGACAACTTACTACTGACTGACCTATCACACCTATCACACTGGACGACTTACTATTGACTGACCTATCACACCTAACACACTGGATAACTTACTACTGACTGACCTATCACACCTAACACACTGGATAACTTACTACTGACTGACCTATCACACCTAACACACTGGACAATTTACTACTGACTGACCTATCACACCTAACACACTGGACAACTTACTACTGACTGACCTATCACACTGGACAACTTACTACTGACTGACCTATCACACCTAACACACTGGACAACTTACTACTGACTGACCTATCACACCTAACACACTGGACAACTTACTACTGACTGACCTATCACACTGGACAACTTACTGCTGACTGACCTATCACACTGGACGACTTACTACTGACTGACCTATCACACCTATCACACTGGACAACTTACTACTGACTGACCTATCACACCTAACACACTGGACAACTTACTACTGACTGACCTATCACACCTAACACACTGGATAACTTACTACTGACTGACCTATCACACCTAACACACTGGACTACTTACTACTGACTGACCTATCACACCTAACACACTGGACAACTTACTACTGACTGACCTATCACACCTAACACACTGGACAACTTACTACTGACTGACCTATCACACCTAACACACTGGACAACTTACTACTGACTGACCTATCACACCTAACACACTGGACAACTTACTACTGACTGACCTATCACACTGGACGACTTACTACTGACTGACCTATCACACCTATCACACTGGACTACTTACTACTGACTGACCTATCACACTGGACGACTTACTACTGACTGACCTATCACACCTATCACACTGGACAACTTACTACTGACTGACCTATCACACCTAACACACTGGATGACTTACTACTGACTGACCTATCACACCTAACACACTGGACTACTTACTACTGACTGACCTATCACACCTAACACACTGGACAACTTACTATTGACTGACCTATCACACCTATCACACTGGATGACTTACTACTGACTGACCTATCACACCTAACACACTGGACTACTTACTACTGACTGACCTATCACACCTAACACACTGGACAACTTACTATTAACTGACCTATCACACCTAACACACTGGACAACTTACTACTGACTGACCTATCACACCTAACACACTAGACAACTTACTACTGACTGACCTATCACACCTAACACACTGGACAACTTACTACTGACTGACCTATCACACTGGACTACTTACTACTGACTGACCTATCACACCTAACACACTGGACAACTTACTACTGACTGACCTATCACACCTAACACACTGGACAACTTACTACTGACTGACCTATCACACCTAACACACTGGACAACTTACTGCTGACTGACCTATCACACCTAACACACTGGACAACTTACTACTGACTGACCTATCACACCTAACACACTGGACAACTTACTACTGACTGACCTATCACACCTAACAAACTGGACAACTTACTACTGACTGACCTATCACACCTAACACACTGGACAACTTACTACTGACTGACCTATCACACCTAACACACTGGACAACTTACTACTGACTGACCTATCACACCTAACACACTGGACTACTTACTACTGACTGACCTATCACACCTAACACACTGGACAACTTACTACTGACTGACCTATCACACCTAACACACTGGACAACTTACTACTGACTGACCTATCACACCTAACACACTGGACAACTTACTAATGACTGACCTATCACACCTAACACACTGGACAACTTACTACTGACTGACCTATCACACCTAACACACTGGACGACTTACTACTGACTGACCTATCACACCTAACACACTGGACAACTTACTACTGACTGACCTATCACACCTAACACACTGGACAACTTACTACTGACTGACCTATCACACCTAACACACTGGACAACTTACTACTGACTGACCTATCACACCTAACACACTGGACAACTTACTACTGACTGACCTATCACACCTAACACACTGGACAACTTACTACTGACTGACCTATCACACCTAACACACTGGACAACTTACTACTGACTGACCTATCACACCTAACACACTGGACAACTTACTGCTGACTGACCTATCACACCTAACACACTGGACAACTTACTACTGACTGACCTATCACACCTAACACACTGGACAACTTACTACTGACTGACCTATCACACTGGACAACTTACTGCTGACTGACCTATCACACTGGACGACTTACTACTGACTGACCTATCACACCTATCACACTGGACAACTTACTACTGACTGACCTATCACACCTAACACACTGGACAACTTACTACTGACTGACCTATCACACCTAACACACTGGATAACTTACTACTGACTGACCTATCACACCTAACACACTGGACTACTTACTACTGACTGACCTATCACACCTAACACACTGGACAACTTACTACTGACTGACCTATCACACCTAACACACTGGACAACTTACTACTGACTGACCTATCACACCTAACACACTGGACAACTTACTACTGACTGACCTATCACACCTAACACACTGGACAACTTACTACTGACTGACCTATCACACTGGACGACTTACTACTGACTGACCTATCACACCTATCACACTGGACTACTTACTACTGACTGACCTATCACACTGGACGACTTACTACTGACTGACCTATCACACCTATCACACTGGACAACTTACTACTGACTGACCTATCACACCTAACACACTGGATGACTTACTACTGACTGACCTATCACACCTAACACACTGGACTACTTACTACTGACTGACCTATCACACCTAACACACTGGACAACTTACTATTGACTGACCTATCACACCTATCACACTGGATGACTTACTACTGACTGACCTATCACACCTAACACACTGGACTACTTACTACTGACTGACCTATCACACCTAACACACTGGACAACTTACTATTGACTGACCTATCACACCTAACACACTGGACAACTTACTACTGACTGACCTATCACACCTAACACACTAGACAACTTACTACTGACTGACCTATCACACCTAACACACTGGACAACTTACTACTGACTGACCTATCACACTGGACTACTTACTACTGACTGACCTATCACACCTAACACACTGGACAACTTACTACTGACTGACCTATCACACCTAACACACTGGACAACTTACTACTGACTGACCTATCACACCTAACACACTGGACAACTTACTGCTGACTGACCTATCACACCTAACACACTGGACAACTTACTACTGACTGACCTATCACACCTAACACACTGGACAACTTACTACTGACTGACCTATCACACCTAACAAACTGGACAACTTACTACTGACTGACCTATCACACCTAACACACTGGACAACTTACTACTGACTGACCTATCACACCTAACACACTGGACAACTTACTACTGACTGACCTATCACACCTAACACACTGGACTACTTACTACTGACTGACCTATCACACCTAACACACTGGACAACTTACTACTGACTGACCTATCACACCTAACACACTGGACAACTTACTACTGACTGACCTATCACACCTAACACACTGGACAACTTACTAATGACTGACCTATCACACCTAACACACTGGACAACTTACTACTGACTGACCTATCACACCTAACACACTGGACGACTTACTACTGACTGACCTATCACACCTAACACACTGGACAACTTACTACTGACTGACCTATCACACCTAACACACTGGACAACTTACTACTGACTGACCTATCACACCTAACACACTGGACAACTTACTACTGACTGACCTATCACACCTAACACACTGGACAACTTACTACTGACTGACCTATCACACCTAACACACTGGACAACTTACTACTGACTGACCTATCACACCTAACACACTGGACAACTTACTACTGACTGACCTATCACACCTAACACACTGGACAACTTACTGCTGACTGACCTATCACACCTAACACACTGGACAACTTACTACTGACTGACCTATCACACCTAACACACTGGACAACTTACTACTGACTGACCTATCACACCTAACACACTGGACAACTTACTACTGACTGACCTATCACACCTAACACACTGGACAACTTACTACTGACTGACCTATCACACCTAACACACTGGACAACTTACTACTGACTGACCTATCACACCTAACACACTGGACTACTTACTACTGACTGACCTATCACACCTAACACACTGGACAACTTACTACTGACTGACCTATCACACCTAACACACTGGACAACTTACTGCTGACTGACCTATCACACCTAACACACTGGATTACTTACTACTGACTGACCTATCACACCTAACACACTGGATTACTTACTACTGACTGACCTATCACACCTAACACACTGGACAACTTACTACTGACTGACCTATCACACCTAACACACTGGACTACTTACTGCTGACTGACCTATCACACCTAACACACTGGATTACTTACTACTGACTGACCTATCACACCTAACACACTGGACAACTTACTGCTGACTGACCTATCACACCTAACACACTGGACAACTTACTACTGACTGACCTATCACACCTAACACACTGGACAACTTACTACTGACTGACCTATCACACCTAACACACTGGACAACTTACTACTGACTGACCTATCACACCTAACACACTGGACAACTTACTACTGACTGACCTATCACACCTAACACACTGGATGACTTACTACTGACTGACCTATCACACCTAACACACTGGATGACTTACTACTGACTGACCTATCACACCTAACACACTGGACAACTTACTACTGACTGACCTATCACACCTAACACACTGGATGACTTACTACTGACTGACCTATCACACCTAACACACTGGACAACTTACTGCTGACTGACCTATCACACCTAACACACTGGACAACTTACTACTGACTGACCTATCACACCTAACACACTGGACAACTTACTGCTGACTGACCTATCACACCTAACACACTGGACAACTTACTACTGACTGACCTATCACACCTAACACACTGGACAAATTACTACTGACTGACCTATCACACCTAACACACTGGACAACTTACTGCTGACTGACCTATCACACCTAACACACTGGACAACTTACTACTGACTGACCTATCACACCTAACACACTGGACAACTTACTACTGACTGACCTATCACACCTAACACACTGGACAACTTACTGCTGACTGACCTCTCACACCTAACACACTGGACAACTTACTACTGACTGACCTATCACACCTAACACACTGGACAACTTACTACTGACTGACCTATCACACCTAACACACTGGATTACTTACTACTGACTGACCTATCACACCTAACACACTGGACAACTTACTACTGACTGACCTATCACACCTAACACACTGGACAACTTACTACTGACTGACCTATCACACCTAACACACTGGACAACTTACTACTGACTGACCTATCACACCTAACACACTGGACAACTTACTGCTGACTGACCTATCACACCTAACACACTGGACAACTTACTACTGACTGACCTATCACACCTAACACACTGGACAACTTACTACTGACTGACCTATCACACCTAACACACTGGACAACTTACTACTGACTGACCTATCACACCTAACACACTGGACAACTTACTGCTGACTGACCTATCACACCTAACACACTGGACAACTTACTACTGACTGACCTATCACACCTAACACACTGGACAACTTACTACTGACTGACCTATCACACCTAACACACTGGACAACTTACTGCTGACTGACCTATCACACCTAACACACTAGACAACTTACTACTGACTGACCTATCACACCTAACACACTGGACAACTTACTGCTGACTGACCTATCACACCTAACACACTAGACAACTTACTACTGACTGACCTATCACACCTAACACACTGGACAACTTACTGCTGACTGACCTATCACACCTAACACACTGGACAACTTACTGCTGACTGACCTATCACACCTAACACACTGGACAACTTACTACTGACTGACCTATCACACCTAACACACTGGACAACTTACTGCTGACTGACCTATCACACCTAACACACTGGACAACTTACTACTGACTGACCTATCACACCTAACACACTGGACAACTTACTGCTGACTGACCTATCACACCTAACACACTGGACAACTTACTACTGACTGACCTATCACACCTAACACACTGGACAACTTACTGCTGACTGACCTATCACACCTAACACACTGGACAACTTACTTCTGACTGACCTATCACACCTAACACACTGGACAACTTACTGCTGACTGACCTATCACACCTAACACACTAGACAACTTACTACTGACTGACCTATCACACCTAACACACTGGACAACTTACTACTGACTGACCTATCACACCTAACACACTGGACAACTTACTACTGACTGACCTATCACACCTAACACACTGGACAACTTACTGCTGACTGACCTATCACACCTAACACACTGGACAACTTACTACTGACTGACCTATCACACCTAACACACTAGACAACTTACTACTGACTGACCTATCACACCTAACACACTGGACAACTTACTACTGACTGACCTATCACACCTAACACACTGGACAACTTACTGCTGACTGACCTATCACACCTAACACACTGGACAACTTACTACTGACTGACCTATCACACCTAACACACTGGATTACTTACTACTGACTGACCTATCACACCTAACACACTGGATTACTTACTACTGACTGACCTATCACACCTAACACACTGGACAACTTACTGCTGACTGACCTATCACACCTAACACACTGGACAACTTACTACTGACTGACCTATCACACCTAACACACTGGATTACTTACTACTGACTGACCTATCACACCTAACACACTGGACAACTTACTACTGACTGACCTATCACACCTAACACACTGGACAACTTACTACTGACTGACCTATCACACCTAACACACTGGACAACTTACTGCTGACTGACCTATCACACCTAACACACTGGACAACTTACTACTGACTGACCTATCACACCTAACACACTGGACAACTTACTACTGACTGACCTATCACACCTAACACACTGGACAACTTACTACTGACTGACCTATCACACCTAACACACTGGATGACTTACTACTGACTGACCTATCACACCTAACACACTGGACAACTTACTACTGACTGACCTATCACACCTAACACACTGGACAACTTACTGCTGACTGACCTATCACACTGGACAACTTACTACTGACTGACCTATCACACCTAACACACTGGACAACTTACTACTGACTGACCTATCACACCTAACACACTGGATGACTTACTACTGACTGACCTATCACACCTAACACACCTGACTACTTACTACTGACTGACCTATCACACCTAACACACTGGACAACTTACTATTGACTGACCTATCACACCTATCACACTGGATGACTTACTACTGACTGACCTATCACACCTAACACACTGGACTACTTACTACTGACTGACCTATCACACCTAACACACTGGACAACTTACTATTGACTGACCTATCACACCTAACACACTGGACAACTTACTACTGACTGACCTATCACACCTAACACACTGGATGACTTACTACTGACTGACCTATCACACCTAACACACTAGACAACTTACTACTGACTGACCTATCACAACTAACACACTGGAGAACTTACTACTGACTGACCTATCACACTGGACTACTTACTACTGACTGACCTATCACACCTAACACACTGGACAACTTACTACTGACTGACCTATCACACCTAACACACTGGACTACTTACTACTGACTGACCTATCACACCTAACACACTGGACTACTTACTACTGACTGACCTATCACACCTAACACACTGGACAACTTACTACTGACTGACCTATCACACCTAACACACTGGACAACTTACTACTGACTGACCTATCACACCTAACACACTGGACAACTTACTACTGACTGACCTATCACACCTAACACACTGGACAACTTACTGCTGACTGACCTATCACACCTAACACACTGGACAACTTACTACTGACTGACCTATCACACCTAACACACTGGACAACTTACTGCTGACTGACCTATCACACCTAACACACTGGACAACTTACTACTGACTGACCTATCACACCTAACACACTGGACAACTTACTACTGACTGACCTATCACACCTAACACACTGGACAACTTACTGCTGACTGACCTATCACACCTAACACACTGGACAACTTACTACTGACTGACCTATCACACCTAACACACTGGACAACTTACTACTGACTGACCTATCACACCTAACACACTGGACAACTTACTGCTGACTGACCTATCACACCTAACACACTGGACAACTTACTACTGACTGACCTATCACACCTAACACACTGGACAACTTACTACTGACTGACCTATCACACCTAACACACTGGATTACTTACTACTGACTGACCTATCACACCTAACACACTGGACAACTTACTACTGACTGACCTATCACACCTAACACACTGGACAACTTACTACTGACTGACCTATCACACCTAACACACTGGACAACTTACTACTGACTGACCTATCACACCTAACACACTGGACAACTTACTGCTGACTGACCTATCACACCTAACACACTGGACAACTTACTACTGACTGACCTATCACACCTAACACACTGGACAACTTACTACTGACTGACCTATCACACCTAACACACTGGACAACTTACTACTGACTGACCTATCACACCTAACACACTGGACAACTTACTGCTGACTGACCTATCACACCTAACACACTGGACAACTTACTACTGACTGACCTATCACACCTAACACACTGGACAACTTACTACTGACTGACCTATCACACCTAACACACTGGACAACTTACTGCTGACTGACCTATCACACCTAACACACTAGACAACTTACTACTGACTGACCTATCACACCTAACACACTGGACAACTTACTGCTGACTGACCTATCACACCTAACACACTAGACAACTTACTACTGACTGACCTATCACACCTAACACACTGGACAACTTACTGCTGACTGACCTATCACACCTAACACACTGGACAACTTACTGCTGACTGACCTATCACACCTAACACACTGGACAACTTACTACTGACTGACCTATCACACCTAACACACTGGACAACTTACTGCTGACTGACCTATCACACCTAACACACTGGACAACTTACTACTGACTGACCTATCACACCTAACACACTGGACAACTTACTGCTGACTGACCTATCACACCTAACACACTGGACAACTTACTACTGACTGACCTATCACACCTAACACACTGGACAACTTACTGCTGACTGACCTATCACACCTAACACACTGGACAACTTACTTCTGACTGACCTATCACACCTAACACACTGGACAACTTACTGCTGACTGACCTATCACACCTAACACACTAGACAACTTACTACTGACTGACCTATCACACCTAACACACTGGACAACTTACTACTGACTGACCTATCACACCTAACACACTGGACAACTTACTACTGACTGACCTATCACACCTAACACACTGGACAACTTACTGCTGACTGACCTATCACACCTAACACACTGGACAACTTACTACTGACTGACCTATCACACCTAACACACTAGACAACTTACTACTGACTGACCTATCACACCTAACACACTGGACAACTTACTACTGACTGACCTATCACACCTAACACACTGGACAACTTACTGCTGACTGACCTATCACACCTAACACACTGGACAACTTACTACTGACTGACCTATCACACCTAACACACTGGATTACTTACTACTGACTGACCTATCACACCTAACACACTGGATTACTTACTACTGACTGACCTATCACACCTAACACACTGGACAACTTACTGCTGACTGACCTATCACACCTAACACACTGGACAACTTACTACTGACTGACCTATCACACCTAACACACTGGATTACTTACTACTGACTGACCTATCACACCTAACACACTGGACAACTTACTACTGACTGACCTATCACACCTAACACACTGGACAACTTACTACTGACTGACCTATCACACCTAACACACTGGACAACTTACTGCTGACTGACCTATCACACCTAACACACTGGACAACTTACTACTGACTGACCTATCACACCTAACACACTGGACAACTTACTACTGACTGACCTATCACACCTAACACACTGGACAACTTACTACTGACTGACCTATCACACCTAACACACTGGATGACTTACTACTGACTGACCTATCACACCTAACACACTGGACAACTTACTACTGACTGACCTATCACACCTAACACACTGGACAACTTACTGCTGACTGACCTATCACACTGGACAACTTACTACTGACTGACCTATCACACCTAACACACTGGACAACTTACTACTGACTGACCTATCACACCTAACACACTGGATGACTTACTACTGACTGACCTATCACACCTAACACACTGGACTACTTACTACTGACTGACCTATCACACCTAACACACTGGACAACTTACTATTGACTGACCTATCACACCTATCACACTGGATGACTTACTACTGACTGACCTATCACACCTAACACACTGGACTACTTACTACTGACTGACCTATCACACCTAACACACTGGACAACTTACTATTGACTGACCTATCACACCTAACACACTGGACAACTTACTACTGACTGACCTATCACACCTAACACACTGGATGACTTACTACTGACTGACCTATCACACCTAACACACTAGACAACTTACTACTGACTGACCTATCACAACTAACACACTGGACAACTTACTACTGACTGACCTATCACACTGGACTACTTACTACTGACTGACCTATCACACCTAACACACTGGACAACTTACTACTGACTGACCTATCACACCTAACACACTGGACTACTTACTACTGACTGACCTATCACACCTAACACACTGGACTACTTACTACTGACTGACCTATCACACCTAACACACTGGACAACTTACTACTGACTGACCTATCACACCTAACACACTGGACAACTTACTACTGACTGACCTATCACACCTAACACACTGGACAACTTACTACTGACTGACCTATCACACCTAACACACTGGACAACTTACTACTGACTGACCTATCACACCTAACACACTGGACAACTTACTACTGACTGACCTATCACACCTAACACACTGGACTACTTACTACTGACTGACCTATCACACCTAACACACTGGACAACTTACTACTGACTGACCTATCACACCTAACACACTGGACAACTTACTACTGACTGACCTATCACACCTAACACACTGGACAACTTACTACTGACTGACCTATCACACCTAACACACTGGACAACTTACTACTGACTGACCTATCACACCTAACACACTGGACAACTTACTACTGACTGACCTATCACACCTAACACACTGGACAACTTACTACTGACTGACCTATCACACCTAACACACTGGACAACTTACTACTGACTGACCTATCACACCTAACACACTGGACAACTTACTACTGACTGACCTATCACACCTAACACACTGGACAACTTACTACTGACTGACCTATCACACCTAACACACTGGACAACTTACTACTGACTGACCTATCACACCTAACACACTGGACAACTTACTACTGACTGACCTATCACACCTAACACACTGGACAACTTACTGCTGACTGACCTATCACACCTAACACACTGGACAACTTACTACTGACTGACCTATCACACCTAACACACTCGACAACTTACTACTGACTGACCTATCACACCTAACACACTGGACAACTTACTACTGACTGACCTATCACACCTAACACACTGGACAACTTACTACTGACTGACCTATCACACCTAACACACTGGACTACTTACTACTGACTGACCTATCACACCTAACACACTGGACAACTTACTACTGACTGACCTATCACACCTAACACACTGGACAACTTACTGCTGACTGACCTATCACACCTAACACACTGGATTACTTACTACTGACTGACCTATCACACCTAACACACTGGACAACTTACTACTGACTGACCTATCACACCTAACACACTGGATTACTTACTACTGACTGACCTATCACACCTAACACACTGGACAACTTACTGCTGACTGACCTATCACACCTAACACACTGGACAACTTACTACTGACTGACCTATCACACCTAACACACTGGACAACTTACTACTGACTGACCTATCACACCTAACACACTGGACAACTTACTACTGACTGACCTATCACACCTAACACACTGGACAACTTACTACTGACTGACCTATCACACCTAACACACTGGACAACTTACTACTGACTGACCTATCACACCTAAGACACTGGACAACTTACTACTGACTGACCTATCACACCTAACACACTGGATGACTTACTACTGACTGACCTATCACACCTAACACACTGGACAACTTACCACTGACTGACCTATCACACCTAACACACTGGACAACTTACTACTGACTGACCTATCACACCTAACACACTGGACAACTTACTACTGACTGACCTATCACACCTAACACACTGGATGACTTACTACTGACTGACCTATCACACCTAACACACTGGACAACTTACTACTGACTGACCTATCACACCTAACACACTGGATTACTTACTACTGACTGACCTATCACACCTAACACACTGGACTACTTACTGCTGACTGACCTATCACACCTAACACACTAGACAACTTACTACTGACTGACCTATCACACCTAACACACTGGACAACTTACTACTGACTGACCTATCACACCTAACACACTGGACTACTTACTGCTGACTGACCTATCACACCTAACACACTGGATTACTTACTACTGACTGACCTATCACACCTAACACACTGGACAACTTACTGCTGACTGACCTATCACACCTAACACACTGGACAACTTACTACTGACTGACCTATCACACCTAACACACTGGACAACTTACTACTGACTGACCTATCACACCTAACACACTGGACAACTTACTACTGACTGACCTATCACACCTAACACACTGGACAACTTACTACTGACTGACCTATCACACCTAACACACTGGACAACTTACTACTGACTGACCTATCACACCTAACACACTGGATGACTTACTACTGACTGACCTATCACACCTAACACACTGGATGAATTACTACTGACTGACCTATCACACCTAACACACTGGACAACTTACTACTGACTGACCTATCACACCTAACACACTGGATGACTTACTACTGACTGACCTATCACACCTAACACACTGGACAACTTACTGCTGACTGACCTATCACACCTAACACACTGGACAACTTACTACTGACTGACCTATCACACCTAACACACTGGACAACTTACTGCTGACTGACCTATCACACCTAACACACTGGACAACTTACTACTGACTGACCTATCACACCTAACACACTGGACAACTTACTACTGACTGACCTATCACACCTAACACACTGGACAACTTACTGCTGACTGACCTATCACACCTAACACACTGGACAACTTACTACTGACTGACCTATCACACCTAACACACTGGACAACTTACTACTGACTGACCTATCACACCTAACACACTGGACAACTTACTGCTGACTGACCTATCACACCTAACACACTGGACAACTTACTACTGACTGACCTATCACACCTAACACACTGGACAACTTACTACTGACTGACCTATCACACCTAACACACTGGATTACTTACTACTGACTGACCTATCACACCTAACACACTGGACAACTTACTACTGACTGACCTATCACACCTAACACACTGGACAACTTACTACTGACTGACCTATCACACCTAACACACTGGACAACTTACTGCTGACTGACCTATCACACCTAACACACTGGACAACTTACTGCTGACTGACCTATCACACCTAACACACTAGACAACTTACTACTGACTGACCTATCACACCTAACACACTGGACAACTTACTCCTGACTGACCTATCACACCTAACACACTAGACAACTTACTACTGACTGACCTATCACACCTAACACACTGGACAACTTACTGCTGACTGACCTATCACACCTAACACACTGGACAACTTACTGCTGACTGACCTATCACACCTAACACACTGGACAACTTACTACTGACTGACCTATCACACCTAACACACTGGACAACTTACTGCTGACTGACCTATCACACCTAACACACTGGACAACTTACTACTGACTGACCTATCACACCTAACACACTGGACAACTTACTGCTGACTGACCTATCACACCTAACACACTGGACAACTTACTACTGACTGACCTATCACACCTAACACACTGGACAACTTACTGCTGACTGACCTATCACACCTAACACACTGGACAACTTACTACTGACTGACCTATCACACCTAACACACTGGACAACTTACTGCTGACTGACCTATCACACCTAACACACTGGACAACTTACTACTGACTGACCTATCACACCTAACACACTGGACAACTTACTACTGACTGACCTATCACACCTAACACACTGGACAACTTACTACTGACTGACCTATCACACCTAACACACTGGACAACTTACTGCTGACTGACCTATCACACCTAACACACTGGACAACTTACTACTGACTGACCTATCACACCTAACACACTGGACAACTTACTGCTGACTGACCTATCACACCTAACACACTGGACAACTTACTACTGACTGACCTATCACACCTAACACACTGGACAACTTACTGCTGACTGACCTATCACACCTAACACACTGGACAACTTACTACTGACTGACCTATCACACCTAACACACTGGACAACTTACTACTGACTGACCTATCACACCTAACACACTGGACAACTTACTACTGACTGACCTATCACACCTAACACACTGGACAACTTACTGCTGACTGACCTATCACACCTAACACACTGGACAACTTACTACTGACTGACCTATCACACCTAACACACTGGACAACTTACTAGCTGACTGACCTATCACACCTAACACACTGGACAACTTACTACTGACTGACCTATCACACCTAACACACTGGACAACTTACTACTGACTGACCTATCACACCTAACACACTGGACAACTTACTACTGACTGACCTATCACACCTAACACACTGGACAACTTACTACTGACTGACCTATCACACCTAACACACTGGACAACTTACTACTGACTGACCTATCACACCTAACACACTGGACAACTTACTACTGACTGACCTATCACACCTAACACACTGGACAACTTACTACTGACTGACCTATCACACCTAACACACTGGACAACTTACTACTGACTGACCTATCACACCTAACACACTGGACAACTTACTGCTGACTGACCTATCACACCTAACACACTGGACAACTTACTACTGACTGACCTATCACACCTAACACACTAGACAACTTACTGCTGACTGACCTATCACACCTAACACACTGGACAACTTACTACTGACTGACCTATCACACCTAACACACTGGACAACTTACTGCTGACTGACCTATCACACCTAACACACTGGACAACTTACTACTGACTGACCTATCACACCTAACACACTGGACAACTTACTGCTGACTGACCTATCACACCTAACACACTGGACAACTTACTACTGACTGACCTATCACACCTAACACACTGGACAACTTACTGCTGACTGACCTATCACACCTAACACACTGGACAACTTACTACTGACTGACCTATCACACCTAACACACTGGACAACTTACTGCTGACTGACCTATCACACCTAACACACTAGACAACTTACTACTGACTGACCCTATCACACCTAACACACTGGACAACTTACTACTGACTGACCTATCACACCTAACACACTGGACAACTTACTGCTGACTGACCTATCACACCTAACACACTGGACAACTTACTACTGACTGACCTATCACACCTAACACACTGGACAACTTACTACTGACTGACCTATCACACCTAACACACTGGACAACTTACTACTGACTGACCTATCACACCTAACACACTGGACAACTTACTACTGACTGACCTATCACACCTAACACACTGGACAACTTACTACTGACTGACCTATCACACCTAACACACTGACAACTTACTACTGACTGACCTATCACACCTAACACACTGGACAACTTACTACTGACTGACCTATCACACCTAACACACTGGACAACTTACTGCTGACTGACCTATCACACCTAACACACTGGACTACTTACTACTGACTGACCTATCACACCTAACACACTGGACAACTTACTACTGACTGACCTATCACACCTAACACACTGGACAACTTACTGCTGACTGACCTATCACACCTAACACACTGGACAACTTACTACTGACTGACCTATCACACCTAACACACTGGACAACTTACTAGCTGACTGACCTATCACACCTAACACACTGGACTACTTACTACTGACTGACCCTATCACACCTAACACACTGGACAACTTACTACTGACTGACCCTATCACACCTAACACACTGGACAACTTACTAACTGGACTGACCTATCACACCTAACACACTGGACAACTTACTGCTGACTGACCTATCACACCTAACACACTTGACAACTTACTACTGACTGCCCTATCACACCTAACACACTGGACAACTTACTACTGACTGACCTATCACACCTAACACACTGGACAACTTACTACTGACTTGACCTATCACACCTAACACACTGGACAACTTACTGCTGACTGACCTATCACACCTAACACACTGGACAACTTACTACTGACTGACCTATCACACCTAACACACTGGACAACTTACTGCTGACTGACCTATCACACCCTAACACACTGGACTACTTACTACTGACTGACCTATCACAACCTAACACACTGGACATACTTACTACTGACTGACACCTATCACACCTAACACACTGGATTACTTACTACTGACTGACCTATCACACCTAACACACTGGACAACTTACTGCTGACTGACCTATCACACCTAACACACTGGACAACTTTACTACTGACTGACCTATCACACCTAACACACTGGACAACTTACTGCTGACTGACCTATCACACCTAACACACTTGGACTACTTACTCTGACTGCCCTATCACACCTAACACACTGGACAACTTACTACTGACTGAC